>OMNN01090255.1:0-28905 GCA_900302755.1 Chromis chromis
GTTGCATTGTGGCTTTTGCGGTTGCGTTGACCCTTCTGGGCGAACAGGACATATCTCTTGGCACACGATTCATCCTATCAGCAACAGGTGCCCCCTGTAAACATCACCCTCTCTGTAGCTTTGATATTAACCAGCCACTAATACCTTTTATGAGGGTTTGTATGTATTCCTCTGATGGTTGGGATGTATAACAGTGTGGCAACCTCCGCAAACAAAAAGGTGGTGTGTATACGTGTTTGTGTCCTTGGAATAACTTTCATGAGTTCAGTGAAATCAGTCCTTTTGGGCCTAGATCAGCACAACTCATAGATTAAATGGACATTAAATGATGTTAATATCAATGTTAAGCTAGCAGTTGTTTAAATAAAATAAAATAAATCCACCCTAACAAGACTAATGACATTAGAGAGCCTAATCTGCTGCACACAAACACTCATCTGTGGCGCAATCAGTTTTCAGAAACGAGCTTCACGGAAAGCACAGAACATTAGATAAATGAGTACAGCGGATAAAAGAAGTGAAAGCAAGAGTTAGTTCACATGACATCAATTCAAGAAAGGAATCCATCTCGATTGAAACTGTGGCCCTATCCTGAACCTTAAAATGTTTGAAAGCTGCTAGTTTTTATTTGGATAATCGATCCAGGAACATTACCGCTGTCTTGTGAGTTTTGGGTGCATATATTAAAAAAACAAAACAATAAAACAATCCTTTTGAATTGACTAGAAACAAGACTGTGACATCTTCTGGGAAGGTTTAACTTTATTTTGAAAACACAGTCGATTGAAGAACCCATCATTAGAGTGAAGTCACTTCATTCCAATCTGCTTGTAACTTTGTTTTGGAACGTTTTGGTTACACGGATCGCAAATCTTCAAAACTATCTTTTATTATCTGTCAACGTGAAGATAATGATTGTGACATTTATGCACCTCTGGCAAGAAGTTCGGTCTGTCTAAACTTTTCAGTCCGCCAAACACTAACATAAACACTTGGACCGCACAGATCAGCCTGCCTCTAAGACATGCCACTCACAGATGTACACTGATGTTTGTGTTTTGTTCCCTAAGCAACTGGAAAATATGCCATTCAGCCTCAATGTGAGGGTGTGTTACTGGACTGAGGAGTGATTCATTCAATCATTAAAAAGTTCCAGGACCACAGAATGCTGCGGTGTCTGTGGAGGAAACCCTAAAATAGCACCCTGATGTCAGTGGTGTGACATAGAAGTAGAGTAGTTAGCTCACAGAGATTACTTTCTTTAGCTACAAACAAAATGCAAACTGTTCGGGGGTGACAAACAGGTCACAGAGCACTGAAGTGATACAGTAAAAGCGGTACTCACTCTGCTGAATGGACTTGACGCCCCTCAGCATGGTGGCTGCAAACACAAAGAAGCAGCCGGTCTGATCGAACTGGACCTCTCCCATTATGCTAAAGGATGCCCCCAGGCAGATGGGCATCATGGCTGTGTATTTGAGGATGTGGTGTTGCTTGCCCAGGATCAGCGTGGAGATGGCCAGAGTGAACAGCGGGGTGGTGGTGTAGATCATTTGTGCAAATGACAGCTGGACATAGTTCAGACCCATGTTCCCAAAGGCGATGCTGGCACAAAATGTCAGGCTCAACAGGAACACCTTACATTTTGCACTGGGAGTCAGGTCCTGCTCTCCGGCCCCTCTGTGGCGGATCACCCTCAGCTTGATGAGCCCGTAGTCCACCACTATGGCTGTCAGCATGTGCAGCGCCGACAGCAGCAGAGGGTACCTGAAGTTGTAAACGGCGAATATCCATTTGTTGAGGCTGGAGATGGTGGTGCCCGTTACCAGCCAGACAATGACGGCGGACAGCAGATGGAGCATCTCTGCGGGTGGCCTCCTCCTGCCTCTCTGTTGCAGAGTCGCCTCGCATTTAGAGAAGCCATCGGCGCTGATCATGTTCGTATCATCGTCCTCTCTGTAAGGGAAACACATGTTGAGTCCGCGCGTCTCATCTCCGAATGAAATGTGTGACCGATCTGGAAAGTTTTACGTCGATAAACGGCGAAAAATAACCTCCGACGCAGCTGCTCTCCCCTCTGCGGTGTTGGCGAGGCTTTGTTGTCCGGTAAAGCTGCGTTTCTTTTCAGCACCGCCTATAGCCACGTGTTTCTATTTTGCATGACGGCCTGGTTGTGTAACCTGCGTTGGCAAAATGACATCTGCTCCAGTAGGAAGACGGGCGGAGGAGGAGGAGGAGGAGGAGAGAGGAGAGCTGCTCGGGGGCGGACCGAGAGGATTGGTTCTGATCCGGACATGCAGCACCGGACTGACGGTGACGAATCAGTGTGATGCACCAAAAACGTTGTAAACATCACGGCAACTTAACGTACTGGATGTCTCCGGTAACTACAATGCAGCCCACATGAGTTTTTTTTTCTCCCTACATGCTGGCTTTAAATAGCAGCTGACTTCACTGCCAAGGGGGGAGATCTTGTGATTCATTTTCTCCGTACTGGAGCAAAGGGAAACCCAAACACCAACCCGCCTGTTACACCGCAAAACCGTGTTAGCTAGTAGTTAAAGTTAGCGTTTCATTCGCGGCGCTTTGAATTGAAGCCGAACAGCGGCGCGGCTCGGTAAAACAAAAGCAGAACAGTACTGTGTGACAAAAATAAAAGACAAAATGAGCTGACCTCTACTGTGCACTGTCACTTGACACCAGCCCGGCTAAATGTCTTTCTGCTCCTGGCTAATGCTGTCATGCTAACGTTAGCTAGCGCAGCTCTCATTACTGAATACAGTGAGGAGGCAGCGCATGATAGCTAACGGTCGCTTGCTAGCTAAAAACAGCGTAGCAAACGTTTCTCCGCTGACTTTTCGCGGCAGGTAATGAATATTAAAAACACCACGGTGGTAATTTAAGCTTCTTTGTTTTTACCTTGTCCTCGGAGCACTGGCAGCATCCCCAAACCAGTCAGTCACCCAGCTGTCAGCCAAGCCGAGGAGGACGCATCTCGGTGTCATTGGACGGTTCGCTTAAAGGGAAATGCCACTCATTTAACTGAGGCTTTGTTTTGATGAAAGGTGCATCACTTCTCTGCAGACATCTGGAGTGCTGGAGGATTAGTTTAATGTGTGTAAATTAAAGGATTAAATAAGTTGAGAGGCATAACAAATGCAGATGTTTCCATACAGGTGCACTGCATGGTACAATCTGGCGTTTAGCATCTGGTAATGCCATTGACCATTCTTCCAGAAGTGCATTTGTGAGGTCAGACACTGATGTTGGACCAGAAGGCCTGGCTCTCAGTCTCCGCTCTAATTCATCCCAAAGGTGTTCTATGGGGTTGAGGTCAGGACTCTGTGCAGGCCAGTCAAGTTCCTCCACACCAAACAGACTCATCCATGTCTTTACTGACCTTGCTTTGTGCACTGGTGCGCAGTCATGTTGGAACAGGAAGGGGCCATCCCCAAACTGTTCCCACAAAGTTGGGAGCATGAAATTGTCCAAAATGTCTTGGTATGCTGAAGCATTAAGAGTTCCTTTCACTGGAACTCAGGGGCCAAGCCCAACCCCTGAAAAACTACCCCATCCACTTTGTTATAATACCACGAACACTTGACCATGGAATATTTATTTTTGAGGAAATTTCAAGAAGGGACTTATTGCACAGGTGGCAACCTATCACAGTACCACACTTGAATTCACCGAGCTCCTGAGAGCGACCCATTCTTTCACAAATGTTTGTAGAAGCAGACTGCATGCCTAGGTGCTTGATTTTATACACCTGTGGCCATGGAAGTTACAATGTTACAATTTCATTTGGCAGACGCTTTTCTCCAAAGCGACGTACATCTGAGAAAGAACAGCAAGTGATTGGAAAAGTGATTGGAAAACCTGAATTCAATTATTTGGAAGGGTGTGCCAATACTTTTGGCAATATAGTCTATTACTTTATACAGAACTAATGACACTTCCTGATGGGAGTGGTCTCTTCCAGGATGTCAGTGCTCCTACTGAATGGTTTGATGAATATAAAACTGATGCTATGGCTTTCGCAGTCACCAGATCACAGCCCAACTAAACACCTTTGGCAGATTTTGTACTGACGCTCTCCAGCATCGTCATGAAAACACCGAATGAGGGATTATCTTTTGGGAGAATGGTGTTTAATCCCTCCAGTAGAGTTCTAAAGACTTGGAGAATCAATACCAAGGTGAACTGAAGCTATTCTGAGAGCATGTTGCCCCTCACCTTATAACTTAAACACTTAATGTGAATTTATGGATGTATTGGACATGTCACCTGTCTGCATATAGCCTGTAGGGTTTCATCTGTGAAATGCAAATAATTGCTTATTAGACAATTGCACATGTTTATATGTTTTGTGACTCACAATTAAAGTACAATAAACCAAGCAGTGTAATATTTTCAAGACACTCTTTTTTTCTAAATGAGTTTTTAATAATACTGTCAATGTGTTTGGTGCAATATTAAAAATCATAAAAAATATGATGTGGTTTATGTGTGGATGACAGTAGTGTTCAGGGGAAAATAACAGTATAAAGTGTCAAGTAAATGAGAGGATTAAATGAGGTACCCTTCATTTACTTAAATTTGTTATCAGGCAAACAGATTACTTCAACAGCTAATTGAATTTTCTTCAGGAAATGAAGTGTAAATAGTGTGCACAGAGGAGGAGCTGATTAGAAAACATTTAGAGAAGCTAACAGTGTCTGGTATGTTATTTTGGACCCAGTGACAACAGCTGGCATTAAACGTCAGCCCAGACCAGAGACTCTGTCCCAAGAGAACCTTGTTGTTGGCCTCGAGGTGTTTGTGGCAGACACTGTTTTTTTTGGACATCTTCTTTATCATCTGTCCCTTGTGAGTTAAACCATTTAAACATTGCTTTTACAGTGAACGACAACCCAGTGGCAGCTTTAGGTTTTTATTTGAGCTCAAAAATGTAAAATTTCTGAGGTAATTGGGCACAAAAGGTGAATTCACATCATGTTTCAGTAAGAATCCACAGACAGTTAGCTAGGCGAAGAGGCTTCTCACTACACAAGTGCATGGGCACTCTAAAACCATGCATAGCTATACGTTGGTATGGAAACCTTTGAGTTATGTAGCATGTATCATTAGTTGAACACAACATTGTGCTTTTTTCAAACAACATCTTATTTGCATCATTAATATTATGTATGGTTTCATATAAACGTCATAATTCATAATTTAATCTCCCCGACATCTCATTTACTGGTATACAATCTTCACTCCATTTAAGATTATATATACACAAATAGAGATTAAATAGTGACCAGAAGATGAATATTCAAGTAATGTGAAACAATATTTTCTTATAGTGATTATAAATGAGGTGGTTCTATTTCTACTATATTCTTGCTATATACAGGCCAAAACCAATAAGTCAGTCAAACATGTGCATCATGCCCTGTTTTAATACACAGTAAGCTATAAATAAACTATTGGTTATAGAGTTTATGTATTTACTAATAATGTACATAAATGCCTGTTTGCACACAAAAACCTTAGGAAATGTATTGTTAAGCCATTCCTTACCTGCTTTCTGGCCCTTCACTGATGTATATAAATCAGATTTTTCACATAGCTATCATTCATCTAATGGAATACTGTTACTATAACATAATATTTGGGCTGCGTAAAACACCTCTCTGGCCATGGAGTTTTTCTTAAGTTACTGTGTAGCTTGTGTTATTGCTGACATATGCAAATAATGCAACACAGGTTTTTCAGATAGAAATCCTTAATAGAGCTCTGCATTGCTAACAGTGTTAAACAGGGGGAGACATGTTTGTTGCTACTTACCAAGTTGATAAACCCTGATATTACAAAAAAATCATCCCCAAGTATACATGTAAGTCTCCTCAAAAGAAAAAATACCCTGCTAGATTGCTATAATCTGTACAAAATATTTTTAGTGTATAGTTACAAGGGACTTTCAACTCCATTACATAATTAAGGCTAAACTTACCATCAAGCACCAATATAATCCCTTGCTGAGGAAAATCCCAGGCTGAGCAGATTTATACTTCAGTGGAACTCTTATGGTTGAGTGTCAAGATATTTGAAGGCATATGCCTTCTAGTACTTCAAGGACTATTGCACTTTTACAAAGTCTAGAGACTGTATAAAAGACGTCAGTCAGTATTGTTAGTTGGTGGATCAGCCAGAGACCAATTTATAAAGAATAGTTAAAACACATGCAGCAGAAGCAGCAATACCCTGAATTTTAGACTCATGTATGGGTCAAGCTCCAAAAATCCTACATTTTCCAACCCAATAATATCTTTAGTTAGACTCGGCCTGGTAAACCTTTTAACTCACTCAAGTGATGTTGCTTCAGTAACTCAACAAAGCTCCGGGCCAGTGAAGACATACATAAGTGCTTTCATGGAATGTGTAGTGCTTTCTGTTACTACTAACTTAAACATGTAAAACTGGGGGGAATGGACCTTTAACAGAACATGAAACATAACTTCAAGATCATTGGAGAAGCAGCGGTTATCTGTAAAACAGCCTGGTGTTCCCAGTCAGTTCAGTCCATCCAAAGAGATTGACATCTACTTCGGTTTTCATGGTTTAGTAGTTGTTCTTTAGAGCCCAGGCAGGCATTAACTTTAAATCCTTCAAGATACAGTTTGTGCAATTTGAAGAAACAAAGTAATACAAAATACCCAAGATTCATCGGGGGGGATCAATAAATGGATTTCTCCAGGGAAAGCCTGTTAGCACAGAAGAAGGCTTTTAAAAGCCTGGTGTCTCTGCCAGAGCCCAACTAGGAACAACTTGTTCCAGTTTTGAGGAAAACAAGACATTCAGTGCTCGCACCAAAACATCCACAGCGCTCCTTGCCCCCAAGTTATTCCGTACACACTCAATGAAGAGTGTCTCGGTGAAGAAATCTTTTCTCTGTAAAGCACAAGTCAGTCACACACACACATACCCAGGCACACAGGAACTCTATACATACTCTACACATTATACTCCCATAAATTAGTTCTCTACAGTGGTGAAGCGTACACATGAACTGAGGCCATGCATTCTGGAAACACAGAGCAGAAACAAGTAATTTATAAAGTGAAAGCAGGGTTTTTGTGCTTGAAATGCTAGGAATGAATAGGTGCCTCACTCACCCACACACATGCACGCACAAACTCACACAAACAACTATCCATAAATCCGAGGAATTCTTACATCACAAGAAACCATGCGGCCTGTCCGACGCCACAACGTGAGACAAATTTTGTCCTAGAAGATCTCAGTACTCTGGCTCCAGTCCTGTCTGTCTTTGGCCTCCCAGTAGCCGCCTCTGTAGGTGTAGGTGCTTTCTCCTGTCCTGTCATCTGTCCTCTTCTCGAACCACAGTGGATGGTAGCCCTCAAAGTCTTGCCCTGATAACACAGAATCATTCTTAAAACATGGCTTGAATATGTACAGTTTTTCAGATCTTCACAATGTCCGTCTTTCTCAATGCAGTCTAAATATCACACACTTCACTAGTTACTGCCGGAGCTGCAGTTTACTTCAAGTTTTGTCAGCTGCTGACCTAATCTCAACAGTCTAAGAAGGTTTGACAATCCAGGTCTTCTCTGTGCTTCTCTTTTCTTCATGGCTACAGTGGCAGTGGCCTCCATTCTTGTTTTCTTTACCAGTTGCAAAATTATGTTTTGCTGTAGCCCACAATCAAAGACTAAAGCACCGATCACAACATATACAGAGTGATCAAATGGTCTTGAAGGTGTGAAAGACATACAGTATAAGTATAGGTGTCCATGTATTGTTTCCTTTTTGAGTGCCAGCATTATTTCATTCAGTTGTTCCCTATTAGCAGAAAGTATATGTGACTGTATGTGGCTTCCCAGTGAGAATAAGCACTCATCGTCTTTTCCAAAGCTCTCTAGCTTTTTTATGCAGCCGCTCAGAGCATATCTTGTTGAAAATCTCTAACTTTATCATATGGTTGTGACTAGTCCTGATAACCAAGAAAATGGAGGAGGAGCTTGTTCTGGCCATGTGTGTCTATCCTGAGCTGTATGATATTCCACAACAACATGGATCGATAGAGTCTAACATACAACAGTAATGAGAATGATGATATGTTGTCAAGATATTGTTGTCACAGAAATAAAACCGAAGCGTTCCGCCTAGCACTTTTTTGATGGGATGAAGTGCTCCCCAGTGCCCTGCCAGCACTTTTATACCAGAGAAAAACACTAAATGGACACACACTCTAAGAGGTTAAAGTCATCACTGTCCTTGTTGGTTTCCTTGTACTCACCCTCCTCCAGGGCCTGATTAGCTTGTGCCTCCCTTCTCTTCCTCTCCAGTCTCTGACGCTCCTCTAAACGCTGCTTCTGGCCGTTAGCTTCATCCCACAGACCTGCCTCCATTAGCCGCTGGTCTGGACGCAGGCGACTGTCAGTGGGCGCAACACCCTCTTCAGGCTCATTCAAGGTCAGAGCCAGCGAGGAGAAAAAGTGCATGTTCTCAGCATTATCTCTGGAGAGTGAGAGATAGAGCAGACCACTCATTATGACAAAAGGTCAGACAGGGGGGAAAGAGAGACAGGAACAGGCAGATCACAGAGGGGGAAGGTTGAAATAATGTAGATGTAGTATAAATGTGTCTGATACAATAAACATACGGGAGAGGATATTTCTTCCACAAAAGTTTGGGCTGCAGAGTTTGATAAACTGTCTTTTGTTTGCCTTCAGAGCCTCCGCAGCCTTGGCTGCTATCCACTATTTTAGAACTTTCCATCTTGTCGTCCCAGGTTCCTGACAGGATGTAATGGGCTGTGCCCTCCCTGTCCTCCACCACTCCTGTCACCTGGGGACACCAAAGAACAGGACACACAGGAAGAGATCAGTTACATGCACTCTCTGACTTCTAGGTGCTGACATATTCAAAGCTGGATACTATGTTCATTCCTTGTTTGCTGATGTTGATGAATCATCTAAAACAGAACAAACATTTCACAAATTACATGAATAAATATATAAATTCTGTTAGGTTTCCTATTAGCTGATGAGTCAGTGGCTTTGAAGGTTAATGCTGATATCATGACACAAGCATTCTTTAAGAATAACACATCCCTTGAGGGTTATCTACATCGTCCCTTTAAGCACGAAAGACACAAGATTTAGTGGAGCTACATGTACAGAAACAGTTTTCTAAATTCTCTGCACAGGCTTGTGTGCTTGTAAACCTTTTGCCCTCTGGCAATTGTAAAATTGTGTAAATGGTGTGACATCTGAACAACCAGCAATGATCTAAGTTGTCTGTTACTGCATGACAAGGTATAGCAGACATCACGCTGGAGATGATGTGGGGCAATAAATGTAAGCAATTCTCGCATATTTTGGTTTTATTCTGGAACTGTACAGTTTAAATGGTTATTATCAGAAATTCATGCAGCTAAGTCATGTATAGTACTGTACTTTGGTGGATATTGTGTAAAGAGAAGACAGATGTTTTATGAAAATCTGTTGGCAGCTTGTAAAAAAAAGCCATCACAAAGAGATGATACAAGGCAGAAACACCAACACAAGATGAATGGCTGAAAATTGTGAATGAATATATGTTATGGAGCAGCTAACTCACAGCTAAGAGCTGAAGAGGACCAATGTTGAGAGAACTGGATGTTGTTTACATGTCAAGGACAAGTTCAAAGAATTAACTTTGGACTGAATAGGTTTTGTGGGACGGGGCAATTAAGACCTTTTGATGAGCTTTTGATGTTTTGCTTTTTAATTTATTTTTTATATCGATGTGATCTTTCGTAATGGAGGTGCAATGAAATTAAAGTTTAAAAACAGTAAAGGTGGAACAAACTTACTTTACGTGGGACTTCTCTGGAGAAGTAACTGTAGGGGGAGAATTTGAGACGGCAGGTGTCTTTGGTAGTGGTGTTTACAATGTCAATGTCCCCAGACTGCCGACAGCAACAGACAGGAAACCAGCAAGAAAAACAGATGTGACTTGAAAGTGTATGGAAACCAAAATCACTTCCCCCAGCAGCGCAACCCAAATATGCACACACACACACCTAATCATTGACATGAAGCAATTTAAATTCCTGTCAATTTTGAAGTTTTAAACAGTAATTTCCTTTTTGTGATCTGGTGTTTTTAGAGTAAACTGCTATTAGAAGGTCTCAGCTTTTTAATTCTACATTATAAGTTTTTTTTTTTTTTTTTACATTTTACTTATACTACTCTAAAAAACATGCAAGGACAGTAGCTTCTTTTTTGTCCACTGAGCTGAGGAACTCACCTGATCAATCCAGAGCTTCCCAACAATAATGTTGTGCACGGTTGACGTCACTTTGCTCCACACATAGTGGTTTCCACTCGAGTGAAACTGCAGGTGAATGTTTCCTGTGGTAATGAGGAGAAAACACAAACCCCACACACATTTAGGTGTATTTACAGATCAAATCTGACTTGTAGCGCTATTGATGCTAATAAATATTGATTGTTATCTTTAGCAAATTCCTAACAGATTGCTTCTTACCTAATGGCATGACAGAAATATATTTCCCACGAAACTTGCTATCAATAGTGATATGCTGCCACAGGGTCCATCCTCGCTGTGATGTCACATGGTGGGCAGCAGCTGGTGGATGATGACTGACCTGAAAGTGACATGGTATCAGCTGGTGTCAGTGCAGGCAATACAAACATATCACACTGTCTTTATGTTTTTTCTCTTCACCACAGCGTAATCTGAGCTCTTTGTGTGTAAAATAGCTATGTAAGGATAAATAAATACATATTATTAAGTTGGATATTTTGTTGTCTTGCCTGCTCAGAAATCGAGCGATAGCCATACTCCTCCAGTCGGTCGAGCTCGTAAGTCTCCCCTAGCAGAGGGTTGAAGGGCTTGGCTGTACGATGGACTGTGGTGGAGTATGAGGAGACAGAAAAGGCAGCCACCAGACACAACTGCTCCAGAGACGAGTCGCAGCGAGCTGCCCGATCCAGAAGCTCGCTATACTCCAGATCCTCAGTCAGACGCTGCAGCATCGACAACGGCTCGTTGAAGTTTACCTGCAATCAGACATTTAAGATTTTAGAAAAGACTGTTTAGTGCAGAGTGTTCCACAGGTATCATACCCATTTACTCAAACTACATTACAGCGTCGTACTGTGGTAATTTGTGGGGTGTACAAAAATGTTTTTCATTTACAGGCATGGGTATCTTGGACAGGTCTTTGCCAATGCAGTTCTTCATGATGCTCCACAGGTTAAGGGAGTAATTTGGTTTGTCAGGAATACGGCTGCGCCTTGTTCTTCGTAGCTGCATGTGGTTTGTGCTTGAGGTGTCCTGTAAGAAATATGACAAAACACAAGGCTTTAAGCAAAAACTGAAACACACGACTGTAATTAAGATTAAGATTAAGTAATGTGTATTCTATTATTATCAGTATGGTTAGGACATACATTCTCATTGTGAGTCCAGTCATTGGGCACTCCTCCACTCATCATACTCTGATTACTCCCTGAGCGCCTGAGAGAAAGCAACATACTTTAAACACAGTTCAAAATAGTACTTGTACTGGCTAGAGCATAGCTTAGAGATTACTGTGATGTCTCTCACTTGTGCTGTATATCGCCAGTAGTCACAGTTATGAATGCAGGGGAGTCCTCCATGGCATCGAAGAACTCTGCCTCGTCATTCTCATCGCTCGCATCCCCCTCCTGAGAACGCTCCACACCTATGGCATCAAAAACAGGACAGGTGAGCTGAGAGTTTTGAATCTATAATATATTGTACAGACTGTAGTGTTGCTATACAGTATATATAGCAACTAGTCAAGCTGCAGTTTACATCCATGCCTGTCCAGACTCATATAATCCATGTACTGAAGACTTTCCAATGTGTAAGGTCATTAAGAGAAACAAAAAAGAGTCTAATTCCTTGTATGTGTTCAAATGCATGGTCCACAAAGCCACAAAAGTTAACTGACCAAATGTGAAATATGGTCATGATTTCCACTTCCATTCCGGAGTTATGGTGTTGAATAATGCTCCAACAAGTGTATTTGCAGAACACCATGATGCCACAGTGAAGCTGACCTTTGACCTTTTCCATCTAATCTCAAAATGACATCACTTCATCATTTTATGCTGTCAGACATCAGTGTAAAATTTTGTCATGAATACTGTATTGCTTATGGCTAAAAAAAAAAAAAGGTGGTTTGTGGGGTCACAGTGACCTTAGACCAACAAATTGTAAACAGCTCACCTTTGAGAACAAGTGAACATTAGTGCCAAATATGAAGAAATTCCCTCGATGCATTCCTGATATGTTGCATGCATAAGAATGGAAAGAACGTGCAAGCCAAAAATACAACGCCTCCAACCACAGCTATTGCCACCACAGAGGCCTAAGATGATTTACAAGATTGTTCAAGCTCATAACATTTTTATTAAGGCCTAATTTAACTTCATTATCGTTCCTTAGAGGTTTTTAAAGTGATAGGACAGGAGTTATTTGGCCTATTTATAGCTTGGTAATATTTGCTTGATGCTTTCTGGGAATTGGAATGTCTGGGGCAAATTATGTTTCAAATTACTTGTTTATCAGCTTCTGCAACTGAGATTTAAAGTAGTTGTTGCCTTGATTCTAGCAGTAAAAGTTATAACCATTGCAAAATTATGTAATGTCCTTAAGAAAAAAAGTCCCAACAATCGATGAGGATGCACCAAACAGAAAAATGTGCTGACAAACAGGAACAGTCATCCAAAAAAGACTCCTGCCAACACTGGAAGGCACTTCGTAAAATAGCTGCTTTACAGACAACAAACTATGGCCTCAAATGAACACATATGACAAAAAACATCCTAATTGTCATTGATGTGGTAGTTTAGCAGCTCCGTTTGATTACACACTGATTATATTGTAAATACGTGCAGATAAATGTTCTAAAAGTGTGTTGTAAGTCCGACTGAGACACATCTCTATGCCAGAAATGCATCACTACTGATGGCCATTATGTTACACAGAAGAGCCAGGATGTCTAGTAGAGAGAAAGTGATATGTCTCACCTGTATATGATGTGGGATTCTCCCTCCAGGCTCTCTCTAAGCTGTTGTGCTGTTTGGCTAACTGTTCGATGGTCTCCTCCAGATGGTGACGCTGTTCTCTCTCATGCTGCAGGGCCTTTTGCCACCTCCGACTGTGAGATTCTGCCACATCCAGAAAGTCACGACAAGCCTAAGGTGTGAACACAACACACATCAAAGGATGCAGGCAGCACCCTCGAGCTAGATTCCCTCATTTAAAGTGACATTCGCAGCTGATCGGCCAATTTACGGTGGCTGTACTCCTGGATGAGGCTCGAATTGTGTGAACTCACATTGATCATAGCATTGGAAGTGATGCGGAAGAGGGTGGCTCGCTCATTAACAGCTTTCACTTTGTCTGTGCTGTCAGTGGAACCACGCAGATCCTCGAGTTCGCTGAGGGAGCGCTGGAGGGCGGCACCGTGCTTTCCTATCAGCTCATTACAGGTGCTCAGATCATCCAGCTTGCTGGCCAGAGTCTTGAGCACCCCTTGGGTTAGGGCACGGTCCTCCTGAGGTACAGGGGCTTCATCTCCTGAGTCATCTTCATGAGGAGACACACAAACAAAGACTAAATCCAAATTCAATAATTCACCAAAGATACTGGGGTATCATTAGAGGAATTACAGGTTACTATGTCTGAACAATGTGGGTGTTAAGGGGAGGTGAAATTATACACTGTAGTAAACATTACAGGAATTAATGTCTCATCAGACAGATTGAGAGAGGTATTTAAAATACGCTAATTTTAGACGAGTTGAGAGCATTAGTGGGGAACGGATGGAGGAAGATGATAACACTTCACACCCTGATCCCCCACAACCCTTCCTCTACACAGGATTGGAAAGCTGTGAATGAACACTGTTGCCCTGGAAACGTCGGCCTGTGCAATCAGGAGGCTATTTTTAGAGGAAGAGGGAGAAAAAAAGATGACGCACTACCCTTTTTCTCCTCTCCTCTCTTTGTATACCCCTCGCTGGCATGAGCTGAGCCATCAGTCTTGAGGATTTTCGGAGAGTGAACTGATTACAAGGCATCAGAAAATAAATTATGACACTGATTTTAAAATTCTTTGACAACTTCAAGTTCTTTCAACCCCCTTTTTGCCTAAAATACAGAAAGTTAGGGAAAATATTTTCTGCATCTGCTCTGACAAACTGACATATTTGACACTTTTTAAAACCTTAAACAGACAGATATTCCCCTGTCTTTTTAAATACATTTTGAGGCTTTGAATACAGGTTGTTCACACATTATGAGTAATAATGGACCCACTGAGGAGTCTGTGGGTTGGAGAACGTAATAGAGCAAACCGTGCTCCATTAAAGCCTCTTAGTGAAAAAGGCATCAGTGTAAAAAAAAAGAAGACCTAGATTTATAGACAGTTATAAATGTCAACACAAATAATCCAGCTTTAAAATGCATATGACCGCCTCCATCCTATGTAATTAAAGTTTTCTAGGTCAAAACATTTCTTCTAGGGCAGCGTAGCATTGCCGATGAATAAAGTAAAGCATGGAGGCAAACTGCTTCACTCTATCAAAGGGGAAAAGAAATAAAAACAATCAGGGCAAACTGGATTAACAAAGTCTCTGGAGGAGAAGATTAAAAAATGAGAGGGTGAAAAATCCTTCAGGCATCTGTAATGGTTTCATGACCCACATATAGCCGAGAGAGAAATATCTCACTTGACTTTTGGTCAAAAGTGTTAAGACACTAGATGATGAATTTGAGATCTGGAGCCATCTGCCATCCGATATGCTTGTAGGGAAGAGCACACCCTTAATACTCATCCGTGGAATAATAATGTCCATGCAGGGCAAAGGCATACTGGTCTCGTCGGTGCACTAATGGGTTATTCTTCACACAGGACACTGGAGAGTCTGAGACCAATTGGTGACTCATCGTTGAATCATAAAAAACACACCCACAGGTGATAGAGGGAGCATCAGTATGGACACAGTGTGGGAAGAGAGAGTTAAAAATCAGGGGATGCACTGTAAGCTCCTGCGATACAGACAAAGCATTTAAAATCTGATATGCTGAAAGCTTGCTGTAGCGCACACAGAGCTGAGGTGTATTGTTTCCTCCATGTAATCAGCTATCTGGATTCCTTCTCACACTATATTAAACTTTCATCTTTTATTTAACAGCTGTCGGAAAGACAACATACTTATTTATATATATTCTACAGATTGGAAAGCTGGTAGCGGTCATGTGATAAATATTACAAGACAGGTGCCTTATAACTTCTGCAACGTCCACTTAATTACTGCTGCTCTAATCCACTTTTAGTCAATTAATATCCCTGCTACTAAGCCCGTAAGTAAAAGCTCATGCAATGATAATCTATAATCACATCACACACTTCAGCAAAACACACAAGGATTTGCCTCAGCTAAGCTTTTCGAATTTGTGTGAACCAAACACAAGAATATAACATACAGATTATAAAACTATGGTGAAAATGATTAACTGAAAACGTTCAAGACAAAACATACAGTAACAGCATAACAGAAACATGATTTCTGAACCGTGTGAAAGAGAGCACAGCTGTGTAAAATCTTCTGAATGGGCTCAGCTCTTTACATCCTGTTTATTATTTTAGCTGTAATCACTATCAGTGAGGCAAAATCCAGCGGTAGATCCGGCATGAACACCTCCTAACACATCATACGCTAATACGGTTAGAGTGACACAAAACACTGATTTGCATCTGGCAGGTGCAAACCTTCTACTCAGCATTAAATGGTGCTTACAAGTGCACACCTCTTAGTGATGATGACTCTAGCAGCTGTGATAATCCTGAGAATCAGTTTTAGATTTAAATCGGTCGTAAACAAATAAGACAAATAAGCTCCATTTGACTGAGACTGACTACTGACCTCTTCTGTTGTGACTTTGAAAATTATGATGCCATTTTGTTTACTTCAAAGCAAAACCTGCATTTGTGTTAAATTGCCAAACTTACGGAAGTCAAAACATACACACACACTTTGACAATTACAAACAAACACATGGATGCAAGCAGGCAAGCGCACAGCTTCTACGCTAATTGTTATTCTGCTCTTAGCAAAATAATTAACAGGTTACTTACAAGGTGACACTCAGTGAAAAGGCTGCACTCATGTCTCCCTATTGTCCACAGAGTGTATGGTGAAAAATATTTTCAATGAAAATCCTCACACCCTCCTGCTCTTTCTCTTTTTTTTTTACCCCTCCTGCTACCAGAACGGGAGGAGGAGTCTAAAGGAAGGTCATTTCATTCAGCACTCACTGTCGTCATACTGAAGGAGACAGGGAGGGAGGAAGGAGACGGAGTGGGAGGGAGGCGGTAGCTGCATATGTGGAGAGACGGACAAAGACGGAGAGAGAGGAAAAAGCCTGGTGCACATCTTTGCTCCAGGTTCTGTTTATATAAACATCCACAAAGCACAAGTAAGGCTAGATATCAGCAAACAGAAACTGGCTTGGAGACTCAGAGTATAAAACATTTTACAATAGTTTATATTATGAGGTCCAAAGGTTAAAAAAAGAGTTGTAAGGATGATAGCCAACTGAATATGTGATTTAACATGACACATACAGGGTTTTCCTTTTTGCCTTTAATCACACCCTCGCCCCAACAAGCCCTTCCCAAAAGAACACATTGAACTACACTGCCATCTTGTGTCTTGATGTTTACACAACACTAAAGGCTACAAAGAAACACAATACGCATCTAGGTAAGTGGGTCTTGGCTGCATGAGCATGCATTCAGGTTACAGCTAAAATTAGTTTGACTACTTCAGACTTTCTCAAGTGAACCATACTGTTCCTTTGAAGTACATGTTCTGGGACATTCTGCAGGTTGGTGAAGGAACAACAGATGTATCACTCAACAGATCAGTAAAGGGCTTGAAGGTGTCACATTATGTCTTTGATCCAGCACAAGACTGTGTGTGAACAGTCACAATACATTAGAGAAGGATCCACTTACATCCAACCACAACATACTGCTGGAAACAAAGAGTATGAAATGTCCGTCTCACCTGAGTGATGCAGCAGGAGTGTGGCATTGGCCTTGGCCTGCTGCAGGGCTGACACCCATCTCTGACACTCTCCCTCAGAGGTGGCCTTCAGGTGGTAGCTTCGACCTCCGCTGGTTAACACCAAGTGGCAGGTGTCGCCCACCTCGATGTGTGCTGTTGCCAAGGGAATAGTACCCCGGCATGTGTGTGCCATCTCTGCCTGAGTCCTGAGGGAAAATAAGCAGAGTGAATAGTAGTGTGTGAGTGCAGGACAGAAAGAGGAAAATTACAGCCTCTCTGCTGCATTTACAAAATGAGGCAGCTCCATTTTAAAGCACTTTACTGTTAAAATAGCATCCTCCAAGGTCTGTAGAAAAGTCAAGCCTTCATAATGGACTGACAGGACTTTTCTAGAGAGACGAGCTCTGTACTGTTTCTAATCTATATTTGTCAAGAGACAGGTTTTGCACTATATGTACTGGAACAGTTGGACCTTTTGCTTTGCAAGGAAGTATGCCACCAAGATTTGCATATGCCTTACCATACAAATGACTGAGAATATATACATCTTATAACATCGCACAACATGCACATAAGAATTTAATAATTAAGGTTTAAATGTTACATTCAAAACATGGCACTCTTCCTCATCTACATAAATAATTTATGTCCATACATGGCGAACATATTGAACTGAATGAACACTGCCATCTGCCATATAAATATTACTAAGCTACATATGTATGAACATTGCCAGTTGGATATTTAGTTTCTCTTCCTGCATCTGCCTTGATTATCAATCACTGCCTTATATATATATTTGTGTAATGTGTATATGTAATTATGACTCAGGTGTTTTTTTCTTCAGTTATCAAACAGGCATTTTTTAGGGCACTCAATCTTTTGCCAGTTAAAGTTAAACATTTGATTTCCCATATTTAAAAAAATCACTTTCATCACAATGTGAAAACAACAGAAAACACGCTAGTTTAGCTAAAAATTGTATTGTTCACAGTATATAAATCACTTTTTTTCATTTTGTTATCATGACTCAGGTGTTTTTTTCTTTAGTTATCAAATGGGGATTTTATTAGGGCACTCCATCTTTTTCCAGTTGAAGTTCAAAGTTTGATTTCTCATTTTTTTTAAAAATCACTTCATAACAATGTGAAAACATCAGAAAACAACAGAAAACAAGCTAGTTTAGCTAAAAATACAGCTAACTACTTAGCTTAAACAAGCTCGCTCCATTAGCTAATTAACATACATACTGTATATACTACTTACATAGCTTAGCATAATTTTGTATGACATTCTTGTTAAGACCTAAGTTTGCTGTTAAATTTGGATTATTCACAGTTTATAATTCACTTTTTTTTATTTTGTAATCATGACTCAGGTGTTTTTTTCTTTAGTTATCAAACAAGCATTTAGGGCACTCCATCGTTTGACAGTTAAAGTTAAAAGTGTGATTTTCCATTTAAAACAACAAAAACACTTTTCACAACAATGTGAAAACATCAGAAAACAACAACAGAAAAAAATAATTTCGCTAAAAATACAGCTAACTACTTAGCTTTAAACAAGCTAGCTCCGTTAGCTAATTAATATACATACATACTAATTACATATCTTAGCATAATTTTGTATGACATCCTCATAAATAAGGACTTTAGGACCTAAGTTTGCTGTTAAATTTGTATTATTCACAGCTTATAAATCACATTTTTTCCCTTTTGTAATCATGACTCAGGTGTTTTTTTCTTTAGTTATCAAACAGGCATTTTAGGGCACTCCAGCTGAAGTTAAAAGTTTGATATCCCTTTAAAAAAAATCCACTTATCATCACAATGTGAAAACAACAGAAAATAACAACAGAAAACAAGCTAGTTTAGCTAAAAATACAGCAAGTATTTTTTTTTTAAATCACTTTTCATCACAATCTGAAAACAGACAACAGCAAAAAAGCTAGTTAGCTAGCCAAACATGTAGCTAAACACTTAGCTTAAACAAGCTAGCTCCATTAGCTAATCAATATACATACTAATTACATAGCTTAGCATAATTTTGTATGACATCCTCATTAAATAAGTACTTTGGGACACTGACCTATGTTTGCTTTAAATTTGTATTGTTTAAGTCCATAAATCTGATATGACTCAGGTGTTTTTTTTTTCTTTAGTTATTAAACAGGAATTTTTAGGGCACTCCATCTTCTACCAGTTCAAGTTAAAAGTTTGATTTCTCATTTTAAAAAAATCACATTTCATCATATTACCACCTCCAACAAGTTTAATTCTGATTAACTTTGATTTTAATTCGGTGTAAATACAGCTGTGAGCGGCGTCGGGTCGAGCACCGACGGTCGCCGGAGCTGTTAGTTACCGTCACCTGTAGTAGGACAGCAGGCCGTTACTGAGGACGAACCACCGCCGCTGGTAGCCCTTCAGGTAGTTGGTCCATTTAAAGAGCCAGCCCTTGTAGGTGTCCACACACGGGAGGTGCAGCCCGGGGAGTGTCGGGGAGGGCAAACTCTTCACCAGCTCGTTCATTATCCCCCCGCTGCTCGTCCGGCGGGTCCGGACGGAGGAGAGGCGGCGCAGTTTGCGTGGAGTTGCCGCCGCCTGTCAACAGCTGCGCGGCTTAGCTAGCAGCGGTGGAGAGGCTCACTGTACCGCACTGACTGTACCCTCCGACACGGCTACTGTTAGCATGCAGCTGGTAGGTGAAGCCCCCTTTAAACCACTGGAACAACTGTCACTAAAGCACCAAACGCTGCTGCTCTAAGCTAGAACGAAATAACAGAGCACAGTATCATTGTAAGTGACTGTACAGAGGCTGCACTTTAACTGCGTTGTAATGATAAAGCCTGTGGATGTGAGAGAGGGGAGATCATGATGACGTCCTTATCACAGGATTGTAGCATATGGGTGCAGGTCTGTGTGTGTGTGTGCGTGCGTGCGTGCGTGCGAGTGTGTGTGTGCGTGTGTGTGTGTGACATATGGCATTTCCATTTCACTGCGATTTTCTGCAGCAATGTAGACCGTCGCAGTAAATGTGAAATGTTATGCATCTCAGTTTTAGATTTAATGCAGTTTTTTTTTAAAGAAATCCTCAGGAATTGTGGTTAAGATTTAAAAAAAAAAAAAAAAAGGCAAACAATAAATTTTAGAATGTATTAGGAATTAAATTTTCAGTGCACACAGACTGTATTAGTTCGTGCAATGTTGCATCTTTGACAGTCAGTTGCACTGTGATCTTAACTCCACCAGAGAGCACCACTGTTTCCTTTGCTATGAGAGTCCTACTATAACACATAAAGTAAATGCAAGTCAATGTGTATGCACTGCTGTTAGTCCTGCATTCACAATATTTATATATATTTTGGATTAATATACCACAATACTACTAATTCATGCAGCAGAAGAGGATCCTTCACTCAAAGTCCCACTACTAAACCCCTAAAAACTCACCTCTGCGTATTAAACTTACATATTTAGTTTAGTTCCAATTGATGCAGCTCAAGCACACCAGCTCACCTGCAACTCTTCTCCATCAATGTAAAACTACACAATGACATGTTGTAAAACTGGAGCAATGAAACCCTGGAAGTCTGAATCTGTGTTTGTAGGGCTGTCATACTACAGGTTTATGGTGGAAATATTGTCCAATATATATTTAAAAAACACCATACAGACATACTAACAGAGTTTTAAAAAAACTTAACACACACTATTAAACTACTCCGTTGCAAATAAAAGTACTGCACTGAAAATATTACTGAAGGAAAAGAATGTACTGTAAGGATGACCTGGCAAATGTACATTAAGTAGTACAAGTTAAAGTACTGAATGAAGAACAATGGCCCCTGTGACTGATCAATCATTATATATTATTAGATTAATATTCCTGCTACATTCATGTTTAAGCAGAATTTTTCTGTTTTTACTTGTTTTTGTTTATTTTAACTACTTTGCACACTAATGCACACTGCTATCGGCCTTTCATCAGTATCAGCTAATAAAAGCTTTAAAAGGAAATATTGGAATTGGCTAAATTTAGTTGTTTTTTTTTTGAAAATGTTGCATAAAATAAATATTCTTTACATGTAAGTTGTTTTATTATTTTGCCAAGTAAATATGTGCAATTGAAATCAGTGTATTGAATGTCCTGTCACCTGCCAATGGACCATCATAATTAGAGTAATAATAACAATGTGTTAATTCCACTTTTTCCTATAATCTGCAGTTAGGTGGGGAAAATACATGCAAATATTGTATTGGCAATTGGCTAAAATGAAAATCTAATAATGTGCATCCCTACTAGTTTGTATAGGACTGCAACTAGTGGTCATTTTGTATATGCTGTCAAATTGGTTTATAACAGTGTATTTGTTAAGTTACTTCAAGTGTTTTGTATGAAACAAAATTCTAATTTTGTAGTGGATTGTATCTTAAAGTTGTACTTAAGTACAGTACTTGAGTACATGTAGTTAGTTACACAGCACCACTGAATATTTCCACTGTTATTCAGTCCCCTAAGTTTCTATATAACCACATTAACAATTATTTATTATGATTATTTCAGTTGTTGGCTCCTGTCTGTTCAAAAGGTTCTCTGAAAAGTAAAATTATTGTGGATATATGAAATTGTTACAAAGGAAAACTGGGTTTAAGGTGTTGACTTGTCAAAATGGACATTGCTCATCAATATTAATGATCAATAGAACTAATAAAGTCACACTGGTTGCTTGATTTGCTTGCATTTCTCGAAACCTTTATTTAACACATCAAAATGGTAAAATATTCGACTCTTGTACAGACAGTAATAATTTAAATAAATACCGTGATTAATTATCATTAACAAACGCAATAAGCAGTATCATCAAAGGAATACCTAAGGCTTCTTGACTTTTTCTGGCGCATTTGTTGTTTTTCTAGCGATTACAGGGGAGGTTACGTTTAAATAAATGCATTGATAAGTAAATAAGCAAACAGCAAACAGTTGATTATTTTCATTTGGCATCATCACAGTCATTAGTGAAAACTTTTAAATTGTACAATCATTTCCTGCAAAGTGCTTTGTGACAATATGCCTCACAAAAAAGGGTTTTAATCTGTCTTTAGATTTCGATGCCTGCAACTTTTTCTTTCGTCACGTGGAGGAGCAGTTTTAATAAAAACCCCAAGGCATCCCCATATCATCACCATCATCAGAAATAAATCTCTATGGCACTACATCAGGATGCGTGATATGGTTTTGAAATATGTTGTTGTAACGTTTTCAAACTTTACATTGCACTGTGTATTACTGTTTAAATACCATATTGTAAATAATACAAAAAACAGTTTACACAGCACAATGCAAATAAAGAATCTGAATTCACCCAACTGGTGTGACAAGTAGTGCTGAGCAATATCGCACCTACAAAATCAAATAATCAACAGAATTTTGAACCTCCGTATATGTGGAGGTTTGCTGGGTACAGTAGTAAGGCAGTCAGCACAGCCGAGGACATTTAAAAATCGTCGTGGTGAAAAACGTTGCTACAAGAATGAGTTTCAAATTCATTGTCTTGAAGGTTTGTTGTCGTAATCACAGTGTGAATTGTTCCAACTTCCAGCGTCCGTTCCCAATTTGTAAAGTCTGCTTCCGCTCGGGTCACATCAGGTCCTTCGGGGGGGTTTTAAAGCAAACCGTCTTGCTCGAAAACGGAGGGCAGAAGGGAGAAGTCGAAGGGCACAAACTTGACACCGGTTCCGTGGTAGAATTTGTTCTGAAACTCCACCCTGAGATCAAACGGGACAAAAATTCAACGTTGCTTCACTTTTAACCCAACAGGTCAAACGTAATCCTGTAAGTATTACATTAACCAATCAGTGGTGCTTTAAATCAACACTTAAACTTAAAAAAAATTGTGTCATATAATTGTATTATTTATTTAACTGCATTATTTATTGCACAGATTCATGGACAAATTGGGCTCATAATGTGTTTTTTATATGTCATATATACATTTAAAAAAACACCCTATTGACATGTTAACAGAGTAAAAACTTGATTTGTCTTCAAGTAACAGTACTTTAATTTAACAGTGTGGTAACTGTGTTAAAATACTCCATTGCAAACAAATTGCAAGTACTGCATTGAAAATATTACTTAAGTTATACAACAACTGTTCAGAAGCAACATTAAAAACTATGAATTAACAAGAAATGTAATTTTAAAAAGCCGTTTGCTTGTACCCCCATGAAGAGTATGGAAGAAACTTATGGAATAGTCTGGATGATGATCTCAAAATGAGTACAATAATACAACTATTTAAAAAAGAATTATATAAAAAAAAAAAAGCTTGCTTGAAAAATATAATAATGTGGAACGGTAAATGTATTCTGGAGTTTCTAAAAAGCTATAAAATTATAAGGTTTGATGCACACAGTAAATAGCAAGCTATGAGATGTACAGATATGTAGGAACTAAAAAGTTAAACTTCATCCTACTTGTCTTCAGACGTTATTGTAGGTTGTGGATTTAGTTTGGTTGTATTTTTGTTTTTTTGTATTTTCTTTTTTGCCTTTATGATTTTGTGGCATGTCTGAAATAAATCACATAAATAAAAAGATGTAAATAAATGAAACAATGTAAGTATGACCACTCAAATGTACATAAAGTACTAAAAGTGCTCAATGCAAAACAATGGCCCCTGCAACTGATATTATTATTCTATAGTATATTATTAAATCAATCTTGCTACTGCATTTAAGCAGAATTTTACAGATTGTATTTATTTTCTAGTTATTTATTTATTCTAACATTTTAACATTTATTTATTTTAACAGCATTTCAGCAGTTTCAGGTGATGAAGGCTTTAAAAGAATTATTAAAGTCTTATCATGTCGTAAGTTTAACGCTGCCGTACGTAGCAAGAAGTTTAGCAGTTTTTTAGTTTTATCACAGTATTTCTATTAAGAATGATCATGAATGACTAAATCAGTTGGAACAGTGACCCACCAGTGAAGTCGGAGAGCGTGCAGGAACGCCGATAAACCCTCCATGACTAGCAGGATGGAGACGGTGAGTGTGGCGAAGAGGCCGAACACGGGGACTAAAAACACTACTCCGACTTTTGTGGTGATCCTGAGACCCAGGCGCATCACCATGGACCACAGCACCTCTGAGAGCTCTAAAACCAACGCAAAAATGAAACTGTGTCAAATGTAATGTGGTGCAAAGTCAGCAGGGACACAGAGACGCAGGCAGCTCAGGGTGAACTGATTATTCCTACTGAACTTACGGGCGTGAGCCAAGCTGAGCGCCCAGAGACGCAGGTAGGACGCAGTGTTGGAAATGCAGCCCAGGCAGTACTCTATGGTGTGGATGGCCTGGTGCAGGAGCACATCCGCAAAGTCAAACTGCAAAACAGTACAGAAAATACATCACACTTAATTCATACTGAGGAAAATGAAATTAGGATAATCTGGCTAATAAAGCCACGCTGTGTTTCTGTAATCATCTGGCTCATATGACACTGATTTAGCTCCACAGTCGACTCTTTTCTGTTGCCCTACTTTCTGTTTTCTAAAACAGCACATCACATGTTGCACACACTTGAGAATGTCACAAACACAATTTAGAAACATCAAGACATGAACACAGTATCGCAGACAGACCGACAGTAAGAGGTCACTGTTCTCTCACCTCTTTGGGAAGAGCTTCTCTGTTGGTCACTTCATCGACTCCTTCCTCTTCATCATCTTCATAGGATGGTGCAGTGGAATTGTCATCCTCACTCACACGCCTCACCCTCTCATAACCCTGAGGTCAGGCGACAAAATGATTTTAAAGTCCCGACAAATGAAGCAGAATGAGACGCTGCAGGATTCTGGACTTGACTTACTCTGCGTCTGCGCAGGCCTTTGCCTCCCCGGTACAGCCAATACAAATAAAGAGGTTTTCCTAACAGCAGAACAGGAACTGACAACATCGCTATGATGACGAGGAAAATCTGCAGCCCCATCTGTGGAATCAAGGCAACACGATTAATTTCATGCTTCTGCAGGGTTTAGGATACACCTAATTAGCAGGTGATATTCCAGTCGTCAAGACGTACCTGTCCTGGGTAGAGAGGAGTGATGTCATTCCCCTGCATGACAAACATGTTGATGAAGTGGATGAGGATGCTGGGAGCCTGGCTGGAGTCTCGTGCACCGAACGCCAACCACTTGTAGAAAATCATGAAGACCAGGTAGCCAAAGAGACAAAGCAGGAAGAGCAGCTCAGGAAGAAACAGCAGATAGACATTGAATTTCTGTCGAAAGTGCCTGAAGGGAGAGAAAAATGGAAATAAAGAACACGATAAGGTAGAGATTTAATGACTGGATCCTTTAGTGCATATAAAAACAATGGAAAGACAAAGTGTTTGAGCAATAAGACATGAATTAAAGTGTTATATGGAATATTGGCACATGCACAAAGCTACAATAGTGCAGTAATGCAAATATTGCACAGTATAACATCATAAATGGTGGGGTATTTGTTATTATGCCACATTCTTCAGAGGTGCCACTATTTATTTAAATCCCAGTGAAAATTTTGATTGGACTAAAATCTGGATTTATGTGACTTGGATGTATGCATGGGATCACTATCACTCCATAAAACGGGCTCCCAAAACTCTACAGCCTGATCATCACATTTGTTTTGCATATTCAAGTCAACTTTAATAAGTGTGAGCCTGAAGCTCTTCTTTTAGTCTGCACTGATGCTTTTATTTACATTTCCATCACATACTCCTGCAGGTCTTTGGCTGTATTACTGTGGCTCCTTCCTCCACACCTTAGAGAGGCTTGCTGCTGTACCATGAGTTTAAAACTTGCATATAATGCTGCCAATTGTGCCTCTGTCTTGGAATCACAGCTTTTTTGGTCTAAGAAAATATTTTTTTCTCTTGGCTTTTATTAAAGCTACTTCATTTTTGCAAGGCTTTTTGCTAAACTTCAACTGCTGCATAGACTAGAGGTTGAATAATTGATGTTACTCAACTCATACTAAATAAAATTGATAGCCATTCTAGACTGTCAGAACAATTTTGATTTCAACTGTTCACATTCTGCACAAACTAGAAAGTCATTAATGTGGTAACATTTTACAACACCAATGCACTGGAATCAATTAAAAGTGTACCAACTGGGCAGGGAGACAGAAATTCCACCTCACATCTTCAGATATTACTCATAGCTATGTACTCTGATTTCCATGCAAGGCATGTTTGACAACTGCTGAGCAAACAAAGGCTGGTGATAATCTATATTGTTGTTACTGTGGACAAAACCAATAATGCGTTGGTTCGTGTCTCAGTACTTTCTATGTTCCCCACACTGTCTGTGGTTTTTTATCTCTACTGGTTCCTACTAAAAACATAAATGTATCTTAAAAAGGCAAAATAATTTCAAAAAGTAGTTTTTAGTAATCGTCTCTTTAAACAGGAGTAAACTGTTTTTGTTGGGGAACATTTTCAGCTGCAGAGTTGAGGCACTAGTGAGTTATAAGGCAGCAGGACGGTGTGTGTGGTCGATTATAAATGATCTATAGTGCTTGAAGACACATGTCACTCTTTAATAACAGACAATATTTGTTGTAAAAATCATTCATTTCTGATTTTGGTCTTTTAATCTGATTAACCAGCTTTATCTTTTAGCTATGATGGGCGTGGCTCTATTATACCATTACCGTCAACTGCATGTATTTCCGTTAACACCAGCTCAAAGCCAATATATCCCACAAAGTCATTAGAGTTCATTTTCATTCGTTAGAGCCGTTAATGGTGGTTGGTCAGTGTTGTATACTGGGTTGCTAAAAGGCATAAAATCCAATCACAACACACAGAGTAATAATATATCTATCTATGTATCAGTCTCAAATTCCCTTTTATCGGATGCACATGTTGATTCCTGCTTCTAATGGATGCCCATGCTGTAGGTAGATGAGAAAAACTGATATCTGAAGTCACTTACAAGTGGTTGAAGACACTCAGCACCACTCCGAAGCTCATGTGAATGACCCCAATCACAACTGACATCTTCATCTTGTAAGAGTTGAGGAAGGAGAGCCGGTTCACTGCCATGTTCCATATCTGATGGATTATTGAGATGCATCAGTGAAAATGACGCATGGATGAGCCGGTTATAGCTTGACTGTAATGTCTGAGTGCATTAACTCACAGGATCGATGCCGAATGGGTACGGTCCGCTGAAAACACCACTGACGTTCGGGTCTAATGTGAGCAAAGCGTTTGTTTGGAGTGTTTTGTTTCTGCCATGTGGAAAAGATATGAATAAATCAGATGAGCATTAAAACACCACATGCACTGTGTGTGTATTTGCACTGATAACTCACGTCCACTGCTGATTTGCGAACATCGCCTTGACGCTCCAGCCAGAGCCGAATATATTGAGAGACTTGGAGAAGCAGTCATTGTAAATGAGCCCGGTGTAGACAGAAAAGAGCCCCATCATCAGGATGATGTAGCGTCCGTTGAAAAACGTTGTCCATATCTGAGAGCAGCAGAAAGGACCGTCAGCCAAAACTCATTTACGATAATCCACCTCTGCATTAGGGGTGACAGTAACAACTCATCCCCACCTCATTACTGGAACGCTTCTTCGTCTGCTTTTTTTCCGTCAGCACCATCCACAAGGCAAACAGACTCATTACCATCCCGTGGCCGAGGTCACCGAACATCACCGCAAACAGGAAGGGGAATGTGATGATGGTGTAGGGAGCTGCCAATAAGGAAATACAACGAGGAATGTGTTTATTCTGAACTTCTCCAAAGCAACCAAAGATTGGACTTTACTGGAATTGCAAAAACATAGTTTAAGTTCTTACCTGGGCTTACCTCGCGATAGTCCCCCACCCCATAAGCTTCCACAATGCTCTGAAAACCGGATGTGAACTTGTTGGTTCTTAACAGCGTAGGCGGAGTATCGGTGCTCGGGATGCGGTTCACAAAGGAGGGCACAGTGGCATCACCTTTTCTCTGATGATAAAGAACGTATATGTTATTTTTATTATGATTGTTCTAAATTTGACCTGGTAAGGGACCATTTGAAACGCCTGTGATATAACTAAACATCACGTTTTGGGGCTTTCTTCTGGCATTATAATTTATATTCTAGTTCATGTCAAATAATCACAGTCTTGTGCATTCTAGGTAAGACATTTCACTTTAAAAAAAGGTACAAACACATGGTTTTCACGAGGTACAGGGAGGAAGAGGGGCTTTAATAATCGGGTGTTTTCATAATTTATTTATATTTGTTTATTTACTTATTTTCTATTATTTATTTTCTACTGTATTTTTTTGTATATATGTAAATAGGTTTAAGGGGTGTAATTAAGTAGTGGAGAAGGGGTAGGCATAAATAAGCTTTGCTTCAGTCTACTCCTTTTCAGGCATGTTGGGTAAACATTAATATTATTGTTTTGATTATTCTTGTTGATTTGCTGTTTGGTTTGTTTTTCACTTGACTTTTATGTGCTACTTACACATGTCTGAAATAAACTTAAACTTGAACTTGACTGAACTGGAGGACCAACACTGACGCTGTGTACAAGAAGAGGATGAGCAGCCTCTATTTTCTGAGGAAGCTGAGATCCTTCAACGTGTGCAGCAGAATGTTGGAGGTCTTCTACCAGTCAGCTGTGACCAGTGTCCTGTACTTTGCAGTGGTCTGCTGGGGGAGCAGCATCAGAGCCAGCGATAAGAACAGACTTAATAAACTTATCAGGAAAGC
>OMNN01090256.1:0-17214 GCA_900302755.1 Chromis chromis
GACTAGTTTCAGTATTTAACGGACTATTAATAGTCAAATTGCACATTTGTAAATACAACTTTATAGATGTATGTAACTGCCTCATGCCGACTTTATCTGGCCTGTCTGCCACTCTCTCTCTCTCTCTCTCTCTCGCCCTCTCTCTCTCTCTCTCGCTCTTTCTTGCTCTCTCTCTCTCGCCCTCTCTCTCTCTCTCTCGCTCTTTCTTGCTCTCTCTCTCCCTCTCTCCCCCCAACCGGTCACGGCGGACGGCTGCTTTTCTCAGAGTCTTGGGTCCGCTCGGAGTTTCTTCCCAAGAGGGAGTTTTTCCCCGCCACTGTTGCTTCTGCTTGCTCTGGGAAGGGTTCTGTTGGGTTCTATCTTTTCTTGTGAAAGCGCTTCGAAATGTCTGTAGATGTGATTAAGCGCTTTACAAATTAAAGTTGATTGATTGATTGATGTTGCCTGCATTAGAGCAGATAAGTCCAGAGTAGTATTGTGATTTAGTGTGAGAGATAGAGTCCTTATGAAGAAATAAGTGAGCAATATACATGTCTTTGTGGATGGTGAGACCTGATTTCCTGTAGAGTCTTTCAAGCTGTCGATTTTTGGATTTCATGGAGCGGAGATCAGGAGTGAACAGGGGGCAGACCAAGAAAAAAATAATAAAATAAAATAAATAAATAAATATATATATACTGTATATATCCTTACCTGTACATGTACCTTATCTATCCACAGCTACTATATTTATATACTTAGTGTGTTCATACCACTGTGCATACAGTTAGTTCTGCTTAGACTCTAATATAGAGTATATAATGTGCTTTATTGCTGCTTTTGCACCTCTCATCAGATGCTGAACATCAGTATGCTGTCTTAGTACATTGTTAAATGAAAATAAAGTTAAATATAGTCTGATCACCATAATATAGCAGGCTGAAACCTGCCTTCCAACCGGCTCCACTGCAAACTAATTGGTGAATTCTCACCGCAATGCATCCATAATTTATACACGCTTGATGAGTGTGATACCTGTAGAGAGACTGAAGAGTTCTCCTCAGATGTAATGATGCACTTGCATAACATTGATGGCCTCACAATTAACTGATTTTTAGTTGTTTAAATGAACCAGATAGATAATCTCTTTTATTCCACAGTTTCTTCTTCATGTTGTTGGAACATTTGTGTACTTTTACCCACATTGCAACTTGATTTGTCAGTTTGTAGCCATTTAATAGCAGCGACTGAAACTTAACTTAGTGACAGTCTTCTTTAAAATGTGAAAAAAAAAAAAAAAAAAAATTCCGACCAGACAGGCCAGATATGAGGTTAAGGCAGGGGTGCTCAAGGGCCACTGTCCTGCATGTTTTATATGTTTTCCTCTTCCAACACACCTGATTCAAATGATCAGCTCATCATCGAGCTCTGCAGAAGCCTATTAATGATCCTGATCATTTGAATCAGATGTGTTGGAAGAGGAAAACATCTAAAACATGCAGGATAGTGGCCCTCGAGGACCAGGATTGGGCACCCCTGGGTTAAGGTATACATGCACAGAGGAAGTAAAGTAAAAAAAATAAAGATAAAATCACATCACTCAGTTTTTAAAAGCTTTCACAAACAGTTTTCAGAGGAGAGGTAAGGAGGTTTGGTTATTTCTAATTCTAAACTCCAGATTTTTTAATTTTCTGACTCATGTGACATTACTTAAAGTGAGAGTTTCTCCTTTATTCTGAAGGTCGCCACCTCCCAGTGAGAGTCAGTAAAGAGCAAGGTGACTGGAGATAGAAAGGGATTCAAAGCCTTTCATCATGTCAGAATGTTGGCATCAGCCCGTCCTCAGGACTGCATGTTCTGAATCAGACGTGCAGAGAAACACATTTTCTGCTCTACAGAACCTCTTACCTTGCTGTTATTGTCTTTTTAAAGTAAGCAGATAAAGGAAAGCGCCACTGGGCTTTCTGCTAAACAAATCAATAAGGGAAATGTTACTTTGGACATGAGTAACTGCTGAACACCGGCACAGATAAACCGTGATCGGCTTTGATGAGGAGGAGCTTCCCAGCAGGGTTCGGTCCTGCTGGACATCGCCGGCATATATAACAGCTTTTTTCATCCTTTTGCTCTTTAGTGTTTCCAAATTCAGCTCGAGCCGGACCTCCAGGTGTGTTGGATCTCCAGAGAAACAAAGGAGGAGGAGGAGGCCTTGATGGTGATAAGAAGAGGCCTGACAGGAAGAAGAAACCGGAGCAACCAGCGATGAAGGTGAACAAATAAGAACCAGAGGCCAAACACTCACAAACACACTGACAGTTAGACACTGTGGGCACACTGACAGGGTTAAACAGGAGGGAGGCAACTTTCAGGCTCTGCATCATTTATAAACCCTAAAATCACAACTCTCTCAACCCCAAAAACTGCCAGCAGATTTGAAAGGCATGTCAGCTTTTTAAAAAAATTGCCAAAATGACTCCATTTATCAGCCAGAAACTGTAAAAACAGAATGAATTATTAGATTTTCTACTCATCTGTGACATGTTGTTCAGTTAGGAAAATAAGATATTGCAGTTTTACAGCAGGGAAGGGGGGCAGTGCAAATGTGTAGGGAACATGAGAAAATAAAAAGAAAGAAGACGTATGCATTTGTAGTGTTGATATTGTTCAGATTCTTCCACATGTGGAAACTCAGATATTGCACAGATGTGGAAGGAATTAACCAAATCTAAGCCTAAAATTATGGTATTTCATTCAAATGTCACTGGCCTACCCCCGCAGGAAAATGCACCCCACCACATGGCAAAAACATCAATCAGGAACATGACAATGGCCCAAGATGTTGATTTGACCTCCAAACTTCCTAGACCCCATTCGGATCAAGCATCAACAGGATGCAGTGGAACAAGTTTGATTGACAGAGGCCCCACTGCACAAGCCAGAGTACCCAAAGGATCCACTGCCAATGTCCTGGTGCCAGACCCCATAGGACACCCTGAGAGGTCCTCCTGTCCATGCCCAATGGTTCAGAGCATTTTTGACCACATAAGGGGGACCAACACAATAATAGGTCATAATGTTATGTCTGATTGGTGTATAGTTACTAAGATAAGATATACTATAGTACAAATATATTGTACTTTTCACATCACTATTACTATCATTTAACAACTATATTTAATGGTAAATTTAGACTTCATTAACAAAACAGAAGTCTTACCCCTGTTTATCCTACATTTTAATGTGGACCTCTTTTGCTCCGCGGACTCCACATTGAACACCACCATCCCGAGACTTGGGTGGATCATGGAGGTTTCTCCCTCGTTAGTCCAGCGGGGGGAGCTGTTGTCATCGTTATGGGGACTGGAAAGGTGCCAGTCAGACCAACGTTGGTTTGTGCTGCAAGTTGTGCAACCAGTAAAACCGAAATCAGACGACGTCACATGAGATTTTCCGGAACTCTTGGCTCTTTTCTGAGAGTTTGCCCTGAACCCGGTGTTGAGCTGTACCGACGGAGAGCCGCCCCGAAGCCCCAAACTTCTCCCTGAATGTCGGTATGTATGTTTACAAAGTCGCAGGCAGAGAGTTGCAGTCTGGCTTCATGCACAATTCACGTGTTTGGAGCTTTTACTGGCAATAACGTGAATGAGAGGAGTCAGGCTTAAAGTTGGCTGCATGAAGGAAAAACAAGGTTGTGTGTTCATGTTGGGCTGCTGACTTATGTGCTACACTATTATAAGGTGTTTATAAAACGTCCACTCTGCTTTAATTATACTCATGTTGATACAGTAATGTTCAATTGTTAAATAGCACAGATGCATCTTTTATTATTATATATCATGCACAGTGAAGTTACTAATTACTATTTAATAATGTAATTACAGCATGAGATGAATTACAGCATTGGAAATGATTATTACATTGCAACTACATAACACATGATAGTTTAGTTGTAGTTCTGCCATAGTGGTTAAATAATTACAGTATTTTCTGAAAGACATAAAAAAAAATCCTATAAAAATTCAATACATACCATAAATTGTATTGAAAAATATGATGTACTGAAACTGTAAAGCTGACACTAGATGGCTGAAAACATAATTTGATTGTATACATAAGCTGTATGTGTAAAGTCAACAGATAATCCAAACTAAATGACCTTATCATGCGATAGTCTTGTGTTCACGAGGACTCAAGGAATTAGAAACCCTTCTTATACCTTATTTTTGTACTGTATTCATACGTTATATTCTATTAGCACCATTTGCATCTTAACTTTTTCCTTCTTCCGTCATCATTTGCGCCTTATTTTTTCTTATGTGTGAGCTACTAGATACGTCAGTATCCGCAAGGGGATGAATTAAGTATCTAGCTAGAGAATTGCGAGATGACAAGAAGACACTGATCTTGGTGGATACAGCGAGAGATCCATGACTAACCTGCTTGGAATCAGCCAACCAGCTGTCAATTACAACCTTAAGAAGAAGACAGAATATGTCTTCATCAATAAACCCCAAAGGAAGCAGCAGAAAACGTTGGTCACAAAGGCTGATAATTATTTCCGAAGCTTTATAACCACACCGCTGCCTGCGAAGATGTGAGACGGCAGCTGACCTCACTGTCCGCTGTCACAGAGTGATTAATTTTTCATTTAGTTCTGATTACAGTAACAACCTGTGGTTTGACATATGGCTATCAGGCCCTTATTGTTGCAGCGCTTACACCAGTGTTTACTATTAAGTGAGAAACTGGCAGCAAGGACTGTAGGAGTGCTACCATATCCCAGTAACCCTGGCTTCTTGAGTGGTCAGACAATACTGGGGGGGCTGGTCCACTGAGCAAATTGCTGCGAGGCTAAGTATAGCATGAATACAAGTAAATCAGCAGAAAGCAATGGCTCCCCTCTGTGACAATGGAAGCATTTCCCACTGTGACGGATAGTAATCCCAATGAAGACCCAGGTAACAGCCTTTTAAAAGCCGTAATTGCTCAGCTCTAAATGGGAAACCTATGAACAATAACAGAGCTACAATTTCCTGTAATGATGGAATTATTTCTTTACAAGATGCTTTTATGCTGTTACGGACAAACAAAGGGATGTGATAATCAATCTGTGTGGACTCTGGTTTAGAGGCATTATACTCCTAACCCTGGCTTGCACACATAACATCATGTTTGGCCTTTACGCATGCAGGAAGAGCTCCTTTTTTTGTTGGAACGATAAAGAGAATATGAGGATCTCTCAGAGACAAAGGCAGTTTATCATAAAACAGTTCTCTCTCTCCCTGCTTGTGGCCTTACTTGTACCGAACCCGGCAGACCCTGCTGGAATAGTCTGTGACTTTGGCTGCATGATCACAGCATACCAGGCATGCCATTGTCCTTATACAAGCACAGTCTGGACCCTGAGAGCTCATTGCTTACCGGTACCAGTGATGAGGACTGTATGTGGAAAAGAGGATGAGACAGGGGATGGTCAGTTAATATATCACACTGACACTAGATGCAGAATCAGCCAATGGCACGGCAGCCTCTTCTGGAGTCCCGTCTAACCTGCAGTCACACTCACAAATGGTGTGTTTCACAGTGAAGCAGTAAGTTAGTTTTGCCACCCAGGACTTTGTTGTGAACTTCCTTCTTTCCCTGTGATCCCCCTCAGAAGCTGAGCCGGAGCTCAGCGTCATTACGAGATGTCGTCTCCCGGCGCGTCTTTCGTGCAGATCAAGTTCGATGACATCGTCTTCTACGAGAACTGCGGTGGCGGCAGCTTCGGAAGTGTGTACCGAGCCAGGTGGATCTCCCAGGACAAAGAGGTGGCGGTGAAGAAACTGCTCAAGATTGAAAACGAGGTAGGAGTCGTAATTGCCTGGGCTTTTCATATACTTTTTAATTGTCAGTATTGTAATCATTTTAATTGCTACCCCATTTAGCGGGATGTGGTGACTTCTGTACCCATCACTCATGGTCATTATACTCCCCCACTTTGAGGAATGTGCGGCAAAAGAAACATTATTGCCAAATGAAAGAACGTATTTGGCCCAATTACAGCTGAGACTGTTCTTGAAATCCCATTGAAAGCACAGGCTCATTGTCTTAAACACAAAAAAAGAATTATCTTTGAAATCTTTTCAGGGAAATTGTATTACATTTGTTGGCCTGTGATAGGATGTTCAGAAAATTATTCATCGCTTCTTTTATGAAATTGTAAAAGATCACAGATATCCATTCAACTTCACTCAAGTGTTGGAGAGATGATTGTTCAGTGAAAATAATAATGTAATCCTTTCACACTCAACCAATTGTTCCTTTAATTATAGTGTTTGGTTACAATTAAATGAACTCATTTTGTCAGGTTTCTGTTCATTGAAGAAATGGTAACACATGAGGCTTTCCGGGCCAGAATTATATATTAATATATCTCTGTGTGTTTTCTGTCTTATTTTTAGCTATTTGGTCCACTGCTTTAATCTATACAGATCAATGAATATTTCATGGATCACCGTGCAATTTTGTACACACATTCGTGGTCCCCCGAAGATGGATCCTAAGGAGTTTGGTGATGCTAAGACCTTTCTGATCTGAATTAGCAGAAACTTTTCAAATACTTTGCTGATTTACTGTTTTTTTCCTCTGGTGTCACCTGAACAATTTGGGAAACATGTTATTGTGATTTTTCTGACAGATTTTGCAGTAAGTCAACCTTCAGTTCATTACTGATTGTGTAGTAAATTTAAAGAGATAGCATCAAAAGCGTGGCTGTTATGTAAGAAGGATGGCATGAATTTATATAACTGTTGACATGACAACTTAAACTCTGGATCAGACATGCTGTATACCCTATATCCTAAATTGCAGCCTTTGCTATTTGCTATTTGCATTGTTTCAAATCGTGACTTTAGTTTAAAATAGATTAATTGCTCAGCCTTGATGTCACCATGTGGTACACATCTGTAATTTTTAACTGAAATGCCTCAATATGTCCACCATGAAATTTTGTACCAGTGTTGTGCCAAAAACTGATTGCCGTCCACAGGAGGACTTATCCATATCTACATTATTTTACCTGCTCAGAATATAAACAATTCAGTTGTTTTCATCGCTTGAAATAACTTTGAAGGACCGGTTCAAATCATATAATGCAGTTTTTCACATCCCAAAAAGTGATTGCAGCCCTTATATTGAAACATTATTAATGCAGCAAAATGACTTGATCTCATTCACATGGGTTATATTTTAAAGATTAGCCCATAGAATAATTGCAAAAGACACAATTTCTTTATTTTATATATAAAACCAATTCACAAATCATGGTAATTACAATATAAACAAGGATATTGGACATATCAAACACAATCAGCCTAGACATCTCAAACAATAGTATCATATTACTTGTAATCATCCTAAATGTCAGGCCTGATTACACAACAGACTGACACAACAAACATTTGTTTTGGTCACAATTATTCCACTAAAAAATAACACCCATTTTCATAAAGACACACATTTGCTGTTACCATGGACATAAAATTTGGTGTATTTTCACGTTATGACTGTTTTAATCCAGATAAAATCATTTGTAGGCGTCTTAAAACTAGGTGATCCAGTTTCCTCATGAGGTGTGCAATGAGGTTTTGGCAGATAATCACTTTTTGCCCGACATGTATTCATCATTAATTATCTACTGCAATTATGACATCGAAATCGAAACTTTCTTACATTAGTTTAGTTTGTGTTTTTTGATAATTGGCAAATTCTAATAAAGTTAGATTGCAAACATAAACATTATGCCTCATCAACAGAAGCCTGTTAACATGCTGATACTAATAGGTCAAATCATCACTGTGTTCTTTAACATGGGTGTAAAGTCTTAGTCTTGTTTAAGGAACCTCTATTATCATGATGGAAGTTCCAGTTATGTTTTCTTGTGTTTGTTCTTTGCTCAGGCTGAAATCCTCAGTGTCCTCAGCCACCGAAACATCATCCAGTTTTATGGTGCAGTTGTTGAGGCTCCCAACTATGGAATCGTCACCGGTAAGTTTTTATAAACTATTAAGCATTACCGCCAGTTCTCATGTATTTACATTGAAGTCAGTCTCAATAATCTGCAGTATAAAACAGAGCTACTGGACTACATCATGATAGAAAATGCAGCAGCTGAACCTGTTTGCACCAGTTGCATAGTTTGCTCAACACTGAATGGCACAGAGGTTTCTATGGAAGCATGAGTGAATGCCAGAGGCTTCAGGAAGTACACACATTCATACAGTAGTTGTGTGCCCCTGTTTTTTTTTCTTTTTTCTTTTTTTTTGTCTAGGTCAGATGCTGAGAAGAACAAAGCAGCTTATAAAGCTTGTATAGCTGTGGACTGTTAGAAAACAGGGGGCCAATCGTGCCTCTGCTCAAACTTCCATCCAGCAGGTCATCCTGTGGAGAAGTCGTTTACACACACAATTCAAAAATGTAGTTACTCCACTTGGATGTCTGGCCTTCGCTGTGCAGTATAACATATGTAGAAGGCTGTTTTCAAATTATATGGCTGGAAGGCAAAGGTTTCTGTGTTCTTATATGGACATGTGGTTCATATACAAGAAGTTTGGAAGCCTGCTGTAGTCTGTTATGCAGCTTTCACAAGTGTAATGTGGAAACCTGAAGTCTCTATTGCGTATATACTGAGAGAACATTTCTGTGAAGTAGGAGCCATCCTGAATCCAGCAGCTAAACAAAATGTGGTCGCTTGTTCATAAATTCTGGATTTTTCAATTGGTGAAAGAGATTAAATGTAATAAAAGACAATAACAACAAGGAAATCAAATCAAGTTGTGATATAATGCTGCTGTGTTACAGCTTTTCATACTTTGATACAATTTATTCAAGCTCTGCTCCATGATATAATAAAAATCATGTGCATGTGGATTTAGGACAATCATCTGGATTCTTTGTTTGCAGATAGTTTTTTTGAATATGTCCTTGGCCTAATTCTGATTAGACTGGCGATTCTTTATACTGACTTGCTGCCCACAAATCACAGGTTAATGATAATTACCTACACAGGTAGCAAATTATATATATAATTAGGATTTTTTTTTTGCTCAATTGAGTAAATATTTAGTCAGTAAAACTCAGAAAACACTTGAAAAGTAACTGTGACATCTCCAAATCTTTTTATTTGTTCAGTCTTAATAACAGGGATGTTTTTAGGCATAGGCAAACTAAGCAGTTGCCCAGTATGCCACCAGGTTGAGGGCCACCAAAAAGGAGGAAAGTCTCTTGAAATTAATTTCAGATGCCTGTTCTACCTTAAAAAGTTTGCCACTGTTCACCCAAACACGCTCAGTACGCACTAACACTGATACAGGCAGACTATGTCAAGGTTGCTGACGTACAATATCATTAATCTGCTGATGTAATGTACGCTGCAAATAAGACTCTTACTGTAGCTGAGACATGGACACTGTGTGCACAGATGTGACCTGAGATCATCATGTAGATGTCAGTAAGTCAAGAGATTTAACCGAAGAAAGCTAGTAATGATGAACAATTATCTAAACCCTGAAATTAAATGAAAGTAATATAAAACTGGGCCCTCAGATGGCATGTAATAACGTGGATCTATGTAGACAAAACTTTAACTGAATGTCCCCAAACTGATTTTAGGATCAACATGCAGGCCTTTCTGATCAACATTAATTGGCCACAGATCCTGATTTTTGCCTCTGAAATGACACCAAGCCCTTTATCTAAAAGCAGCGTCCAGTTTCAGTTAATTATACGACAGCGAGCAGCAGTGATTGATGTGAGCAGAGCGTTGTTTTGCTTCGATTTCAGTGACATTTAGCAGGTGAAACACAGCGTTACAGTGCTGCTGTCGGCTGAAATCTGTCTAGATTGTACTGCAACGGATGCACACTGCCGCCTAAAGAATTGATTAGAATTACTAAAAGACAATAAAAATATTCAAGGAAACAATATTTTGTCAATGCAGAGCCATTCAGCTATAAAACAAGCATGTCTGAAATGTGCAATGAAAGTTGATAATGTTGAAAAAGTAATACATGGCCTGGACATCCATAAGCTCACATAATACCTGCACCTCAGTACAGAAATGACAGTCTTTGATGTGGAGTCATATTGATATTAATAACTTGGTGTTCCATATCAGAGGTACAGATGTTGTTGATGGCATGACTTAGATCAGAAGATGAGTGAATATTATCTAAGTGTTAACATCTAACATCTAAATGTTATAACAGAAAACATCAGTCTCCTCAGTGAACGTCTCATCTTACGCACGAAAATATCCAGAAACAGGCGGTGTTGTCCATTAATCAATGAATCGATTCAGCCCTACTGGTAGTTGTGACTTTATTTGCAGCTTATAACTGAAGACCATTCCTTGTTTTCAGATAAACAAGACAAAAGAGGCTCCTTATCTTGAAACAACAGCACATCAGCACCAGCTGAAAGTCCATGAGGCAGCCCTACAGCAGCAGTTTAGTATGAATAGCTCAGGCTGTGTGTAGATTGGATGCTGTGTTCAAGGCTCTTAACATGTGTACTCACTCCACAGATGAACCAACAGATACAATGTTTGTTTGTGGCATGTTTGGGAAACCTAACGTTTCCCCCTCAGCCCAGATATTTCTGATGTTTTCTCTTGTTGTTGTTACAAAGATCGCTGCCTGTTAAGGAAACAGTAAAACATGCTGTGAATGAAAAATGTAACAGGCTCGCTCACATCCTGAACAGGGAGTATCATCTCCTTTCATCCTGATAACAATACACAGCTTCCCACTTTGCTGCTCAAACACACACAAGATCTTCTTTGTTGCTTTGGTCAGGAAACCTGATAAATACAAGCCAGCAGTTCACATCTCTCCTCGATAAATGTTTAAAGTAAACTTTGATTTGTTTTTTCCCCCCCAAATAATCAGAGGTGTAATATGAATATTCTCTTATCTTGCTTTAAAAAGCTTTATCTATTTGATGTGTGTTGTTGGAGGGAGGCGAAAGGGAAACACTGACAGATTGCAGTTTTGCTTTTCTTTATTTACTTTCATAGAAATCTTATACAAAGAGCGCTACATTTGTTGTGCAGTTTTTCACAGCTGCCCGAGGTTATTGATTCCTTTATAAATCTTAAATAACCAGGCAATTATTCGCATTTCAGATGAAGTGGAAATGTGCAAATTGAATTCTCAAAATAAAAAATAGCAGCAGTAAATGAATAAAGAGAACATGTCAGGTCGATTCAAGTCGAGATAATCTTAGCTGTCCTTAAAGGGAAATTTGATGCGTAGCCAATTTTGATGCAAACTGATATCACAAGAAAGTTAGGGCACCAACATAAGCCAATAATAAACAATAAAAACAATAATGCAGTAAAAAAAACCAATAACAATAGGTAGTGTAGAAAACTATGGGAGGTCGTATGAAATGTAATGTCCAAATAGCAGAATTTATTTAGGCAGTATTGGCGTGTTTATTTATATAAACATGTTTATATAAACATGTGTACATGGTTGTTAAAAATATTAATATCAGTCTACTATAGTTTTTCTGTATTGTTTCGATGAAAATTCAGGAACCAGAGAGGCAAACATCAAAGTGTCTTTTAATTCAGAAAATAACAAATGCATGCTCAAAATTACATGCTACTTATAGTCATACTGGCATCCAAGAACAAAATGCTGCAAGAAAATATTCCTCATGCAAGACAACATGCTCAAAACAGTCACCAAAAAGAAAAAACAACAACAAGTTTGTGTGACAGGAAGCTTATCTGCTTATGTTTCCTGTCACTAACATTAAGATATAGATTTGTCTGCCCATCACAGCTACGAAATGCTCTTAAATGAAAAGGTTATACCTGTGTCACCTAAATATTTTCCAAAAGCAAGCCGTTTGCTGTAAACAGATTCTGTGAAAAATCAAACAGGGTACAACCAAGAAGCCAGTAGTGACTCAGCTACAATCAACAGTCACATGATGACAATTCAAGGCCTATTTGACTGAACTGGGTTGAACTGCAGGCTGTGTTTGCACAGAGCAGATAGGAGGCAGATTAAACAAATAAAACAAATTAAAAATGTAAGTAGTAAAAATATCTACAGTATGTAGAGCCACCATTTTTTTCTTGTATTGATAACACCTGTAGGCACTTTATATTGCAGTGAAAAATGAGCCCACAGTGAGTAAAAATGTGTCAGGAGCAAAACCAGAAACTGGTTTAGGTTCAGAGGCTTAACTGCTGCATTACTGTTTGGGCAATTGAGACTTTATACGGATTATAGATTAAAAATTGAAATGAAGACTGAGATTATTCTGAGCACAGGACTCAAGTCAAACCAGTGTGTCTGTGTAATAGCTGTGTGAAAATTGCATCAAAATAACCAGAAATTATTAAAAGTTCTGTGTCGATTACAGAATAGCATGTGAACAGTGGAGAAAAAATCATGATGCATGGCTGCGAAGGAGTCCATAGTATTTTTGGACCTGTGAAAAAAAAGGTTTTGTTGTCAAGGAGCTGGTTGGTATCTCTATTTATCAAGGCAGAATGTAATTAGCACCAGATACAGAGAAAATGTTTATGGTGCTGTGCGGTTTCCACATTCATCAGCTCTGTTATAAATTTCCTCTGACGGCTGACCAAGCCAATATCTACAACCTATTTGAGAAACCTGTTTGTCTCTGTTGACCTGCAGGAGTTTAACAATATCTGCTGTCTGCCTCATAAACCTAATGAATTACAGAGTTATTGTTTCAGGGTGAAGGTACATTTGCTTTCCAAACTCATCACAAGGTGCTTTTTTGTTTCTCATAAGCTATTTAAACTCTTCTGTGACATCAGACTAAAAATAAACAAGCAGTTTACCACAGAGCTGCCACAGTTTGTCATGTTGTTTGTGGAATGGGGATGTTATTCTTGAAGTGCAAAAGCAGACGTGTCTTTACATGCACAGGTGAAGTAGCTGCATTAAAGCTGTATTACAGCTGCATTAAAGATTCAGTGTCTGCTGCTGACTAGCTTTTACTCTGACACAAGTGAAAAGGCCCACATGAAATTCGGGCTCATAATAATAAAAATCCTTGGTGTATTTTATGATTGTTAATTAGGTCTTGGTGCCTGTGCATGTTTACAGTACTGTGTTAGGACATGATTGGGTTATTATGCACAAACAGATGGTTCCTGCTATTTTAGCTGCTGCTTGTTTATCTTTATTTAAGCACTTAGCTTCACAAGATAGCCTTCATCCACAGATAGTAAAAATGTTTTTTGTGCCCATTCGACGCATCTTTCACTTACAAAGGCTTCATCAAAGCTTTCTGTCTGTGTCTTGGACAGTCTTTTGAAGGGGATTTTGCGAAAGGCTACATGATTATCAAGTTCCATACACTTGTAATGGGCCATTAAAAGTGTATAAAGGCTTTGAAAACAGAGCAGAAGGATTTTTTTGTGGTGTAGAAATATCAGAATTTAACAAACATGTCCAAAGACGACAAGATGGCCCAGCATGTTCAATTAGAGTGTGATAAGCTGAGCTCCTCCACAGCATCAGGCCAGTTATAGTAGCACTGTGCAAGCAAGACACTGCCAGCTGGCTTGAAGGGGGTCTGCACTTACTGTATGTGTTTAATGCAACACTCAAGACAACAGTTTGTCACTTTAAGATATGTTACTCCTCCCCAATATGTGTTTATTCATTTTATTTACTCTCAATGATATAAACTTGTGTTTTTCATGTTTCCTCAGAGTATGCCAGCGGAGGCTCACTGTACGATTACCTGTCCAGTGATGAGAGTGAGAGGATGGACATGGGACAGATCATGACATGGGCTGCAGAGATTGCCAGAGGTAATTATGAGATTTGTTTATTTCTTCGATTATAATCCAATAACAATAAGTACTGACTGTCGCAGTAACAGGGTTGAAGCTTTATTTTTGTGGGGGTAAGTCATTGAAAGAAAACTCTTGTTTGACCTCCTTATCTACTATCCTGCTATCCCCCTCCCTCCTCATCCCCACTCTCACCCCAACCAGTCGAGGCAGATGGCCGCCTTCCCTGAGCCTGGTTCTGTCGGAGGTTTTTTTCCCCTCCCCATGTTTTTTTTTTTTCTGGTTCCTTTCCACCTTTGCTGAAGGAATCCAAAAGCTACTTTGGATTGTTGGGTTTTCTGTTTTCTGTTCTTCCTTACTATGTTAAGTGCTATGAGATGACAAATGTTGTAAATATGTGCTAAACAAATAAAACTGAATTTAATTGAATGAGGCAGAAATATTGATATGTTTATTAAGTCAGCTTCACACATTTTGTTTTTAGTTATTTCCAGCTTTTCTTCCTGGTTTCAGCTGCAGCAGCTGTGTTGCTTTCAGCCTGTTTTACAGTTTTAAACTCCTTGTATTTGTTAAAGATTATAGTGTGTCCGTCTCCTGTCTGTGATTCTGATTGGTCAACTGGTGCTAACTTCACCTCTTCTATGTGAACATGCTCACAACCAGATTAAGAAACCCTGAGCTGACTTAGGGCACGTCTTTAGCCACGTATGTCTCACAAATATGAGGACTTTAAAACTACTAATCAGGCTAAAAGCAACACAGCAGCTGCAGCCAAAACCAGGAAGTGAAGCTGCAGTAACTGGTTGAATGTGTGATTGTGAGTTAAGAAGCTCTGATGAATGTTAGAACTGTGTATGACTTGCTTTGATGTAAGATCCTTATTCAACATTCAGTTAAATTATCGTTATGCAACACAAGATTGTGTAACTGAACCGCAGATGTTTCCCTTCATGCTGCTCATAAATATTATGTGAAGGATAAATAATCAAGTAATAAAATAAAACTATTTTCATGCTGATGTGGAGGATAAATAAATAAAAACTGTTTCATTCTTTCAGCTGCTTGTTGACGTTAAAGAACAAATATAAAAACATAATTCAAACTGATAAACAGGCTCAATGCAAATCTGATGAAGTCAAGAAGTTCAAGACTTCACTTCTTTATCTGTTTCTGTTTTAGGATTATATTGATATATATTGTGGGGGCAGTGGTGGCCTGGTGAAGTTTATAAAGCGAACTTGTAACCGGTGGGTCGAGCCCCCGGACGGGCAAGAGGTTGAGAAAGTGAGAGCGACCACTTGTCCCAGTCACCACCACTGTGGGCCCTTGAGCAAGGCAGCCCACTGCTCCTAGTATGTATAGTTAAGGTTAAATTTGAATAGGATGGGTCAATGCAGAGAAGGAGTTTGCCCATGGGGATCAATAAAGGTTAGATTATTATTGTATTTCGTAGGAGTTCTTCTTCTTCTTCTTCCGCAACTTCCTTTGTCCTGGAACTCCTCCTTGGCTAATAATGACACACTAATGACACTTATGCCATGTTATAGGGGCAATGTCAAGGATGTGCAGTCGACCTTTTATGGAGCCAAAAGTGCAACGTCAAGGTCAAGGTCACGACAATTGTCGAAAAAATAAAAATTTCATTCCTCAAAAACTACTTATCGTACAAGTACGATACTTACATTTCTGAAAAGCTCATCTCAAGGCGATTATTTTACTTGCTTGGACCAAAGCTGTAACACCTACCAGTAAAAGGTTCGTCAGGGGTCAAAGTTCATCACATCACAAAAAATACCAAAAAACTAAATTTTCCCTATAACTTGGGAACCAATTGACATACAGTGCTCATACTGGTACCATTGAACACCATTTAATTTTTTCTTTCAATATGTGACCTTACAATAGAATAGAAGAATAACCTTGACCTTGAGCCAAGTTCAAGATCTGCACACTGAGCTCTACAGGATCTTCAGGAGTGATGATAATATTTCCACAGACAACTTATTGTTTATTAGGAGGTGTTTTAATACACATTAACCTGTTTTCTGGAACACCATCTGGTCTGGAGCAGCTCAGGTTTTCAGGATTTGTTACTGAAAACCCAGTTATAACCTGAACTTACCTCGATAACCTTGAATTCTGCTTCGTAGAACAGATTTTTAGGTTCATTAATTCGGAAATAAGAATGTACAACACATCATCTATCATATGGAGGAAAGCTGACATCTTGGGTTTACACACAGAAATGTTTCTCTCTTACCAGTGTGGTGTAAATGGCCTCGATCTTGTCCTCCTGCAGAGGTCTGAATCCGGACACCTTACAGCCGAGGTTGGAGTTAACCAGAACCTGAGATGAGGAAAACACACTGATTAGGAGGGAAGCAGTCTCAGTGTGACGCTCAGCATCCTGGAGGACGACGACTGATTGTTTACCCCTGCATTTACAGTCTTTAACGGGAAAAGAAAGCCTCACAGAATGACTGTCCCATCATCCCAGCCTTGTTAGAGCCCGATATGTAACAACAACCCGAATTGTTCTAAAAAAAAAAAAAAGTAATAAAACCCGAAATGTAATAACTGATCGATAATGTAACAATTCAGGTCGTTGTTACGTATCGGGTTCTAACATGGCCGCTGGCTGCGTTTGCGGGGTGGCCTCTGATGAGGGGTTAGTTTAATGGATAAATGATTGGTGCCAAGGATTTGAGGCCAAATATGGCGGGTGGCTGTCCGAAAGGGGGCCGCAAAATACGGGGGACCACTGTATATATATCAATCAATCAATCAATCAACTTTAATTTGTAAAGCGCTTAATCACATCTACAGACATTTCGAAGCGCTTTCACAAGAGGAAAGATAGAACCCAACAGAACCCTTCCCAGAGCAAGCAGAAGCAACAGTGGCGGGGAAAAACTCCCACATGGGAAGAAACTCCGAGCGGACCCAAGACTCTGAGAAGAGCAGCCGTCCGCCGTGACCTATATACCACTTTTTAGAAGACTGGTGGTTATTAGCAGAAATCTTAAACTGTTCACAGTAAACTGGCTTTTAAATCTGTACTTTTAAGCATCAGGAAACTCATGATTAACAGTGACTGGTTTGGTATACCTCTATCCTGATTACGAAGGAAAAGGGGAGCTTATGCTAAAATGAAATCAGAATGCAACTGGTAAAGCTGTTTAGTTGAAGGATTTCTAATGTGATTGAATCTTCTGTGACTTTGAAGAATGATGTGTGCCTTAAATGCTCTTCCTTCTCTTTGTTACACTCTGATAGGTCTTTAGGTGGAGACAGACTTTAAGTGGGTTTAAGGAAGTCCAAGAAGCTACATTACCTTTTGCTTAACATTCCCTTTTCTTATTTTAAGTGTGAGCTACACAAAACAAGTGCAGCACAATCCCGTT
>OMNN01090258.1:0-19424 GCA_900302755.1 Chromis chromis
ATTTTCAATGCATGAAATGTTTAACAGAGTGCACAGCTAGCTCTTTTACTATAAATAAAATTAATCCCAGGTAAATAAATGTAAGGCCTTTATTTCAGATTAAAGAAAACAGAAACCTCAGAATAAAATAAATAAAAAACTGCAAACAGCCGAATAGCCCTTTTTTCTTCCTTTAAAGAAGTCCCAGTCTAAAGAATTAAAGGCCTACACTTCAAGTAAAAACAAGTCAACATGTTCAAAAAACAATAAATAAAAAGTGGCTCTTTTAGGAAAAAAACTAGCGCAAACAGAGCACTGACTTAACATTTTTCTCTTCTTTTTTCTTAAATTAAAGAGGCCCCAGCCTAAAAAAACTGAATGCCTACTTTTCAAGTAAAAAAATAAAAAAAGTCAACATCTTTGGAAAACAATAAATAAATAAATAAATAAAAAGTGTCTGTTTTAGGGAAAAAATGCAAACAGAGGTTTGAACACCACCTTTTCTCTTTTAATTATTCTTAACTTGACTTAATGAGAGAAATGGGAAAGTGACTGTCCTGCCAGTAGGGATGGGTAACGACCCTGCTACTAAATGAGCCCCGGGGTGATTTTTAAAAATACCGGACTACCGTTAAGCTCCGACGGTAACGGTTCTGTTAACGGTACTTTAGAATGTAAGAAGATCGTTGTGTTGCACGTTGAATCTCATCACCAGAAGACATGAGTCTGTAGCTCCGACAGACGGAAGACTCCGGTGTCTGAGGGGCGGAGCTTCTCTCCGTCACTCACCTGCAGCTCCGTGCAGCAACACAGGTGACTTTTGGAGCGAGATGCTGTCATCACTGTCTCTTCAGATTCAGCCATAATTCTGCAGACTTTATGTGATAACGGTGAAGACGTCACATTACGTACGCCTGAAATCCGCGAGGACTCGGTCTGCAAGTCCAGAGAGTGGAGATTTGGAATCCGTCTTCCTCTCTGCTCTGGTGCGCGGGCCGCGCAGGGTAGACAAACGATTTGATTGGCTCAACCGAGTGAAGCTATTGTCGTATTAACTGGAGTAGCAGCGCCCGCTGTCTATAGCCGCCACCGTCGGGAAAAATGCTCCATGAAAATGATCTATTCTCGTGAATTTGTCAGAGATTGGTCACGGGTCCGGACAGAACCATCACTCGGTCCGGATCCGGACCGCGGTCCGCCATTTGGTGATGCCTGCTTTAAGTGTTACATCCAGGTTCAGAGTTAAGAGTGACAGGTTCAGAGTTAAATATGCTGCAGTAACACTTACAGATTTGTTTGCCTGACACTTTGTTTTTACTCTCGTTTATGACTCCAACTCTTTTTACACTGAGAGTACATTTGCAATGATATGACTCTTTCTAGAGTTAAATTAACTCAACACTTGCTTAAATTTCGCCAACACCCAAAATTTAACTCTTCTCAATTTGCTGTGTAGCCAATGCATATGGCTCCATCCCACACAAGTTGGTCCAGACCACCATGACGAAGCATCATGTTGCAGATCTGATCCTGGATTATTACAACCAGTTCAGGATTAGAGTCACAGCAGGGGTAGTAACATCAGAGTGGCACAGGTTGGAGGTGGGGATCATCACAGGCTGTACCATCTCTGTGACCTTGTTTGCCCTGGCAATGAACATGATTGTGAAGTCTGCAGAGCCAGAGTGCAGAGGCCCACGGACCCAATCAGGGACCTGCCAGCCCCCAATTAGGGCTTTTATGGATGACCTGACAGTCACCACAGAGTCAGTGCCAGAATGCAGGTGGATCCTCCAAGGGCTGGAAAGACCCTTCCGGTGGGCTTGGATGGGATTCAAATCAGCTAAATCCAGATCGCTAGTGGTGAAGAAGGGCAAGGTCATGGACAGCTTCCGTTTCAATATTAAAGGGTCAATGATACCATCAGTCTCAGAGAAGCCTGTGAAGAGCTATGGCAAAGTGTTTGACAGCAGCCTCAAAGACTCCTCATCAGTCCAGTCAACCTGCCAGGAACTGGACAGCTGGCTGAGAGCAGTGGACAGATCGGACCTCCCGGGCAAGTTCAAGGCATGGATATACCAGCATGGTATTTTACCAAGGATACTCTGGTCGTTACTTGTGTACGAGGTCCCCATCTCCACTGTGGAGACCTTGGAGAGGAAGGTCAGCACCTGTCTGAGGAAATGGTTGGCGTTGCCCAGAAGCCTCAGTAACATCGCCCTCTATGGGAACACCAAAAAGGTCTGCTTGCCCTTGAAGTCTTTGGAAGAGGAGTTCAAGGTGGCATGGACCAGAGAGGTGCTGCTGTACAGAGACTTGAGCGACCCAAAGGTGGCCCAGGCAGGGGTTGTGGTGAAGACCGGAAGGAAGTGGAGTGCCCAGGCTGCTGTGCTGGATGCAGAGGTGCGACTGCGCCACAGAGATCTGGTGGGTCTAGTGGCCCATGGGAGAGCAGGCCTGGGGATGTTCCCAACACCACCTCGGAACAAGGAGTGCAAGGGGAAAAAGAGAAGCGAAAGCGGATACAGGAGGAGGTCAGGACTGCAGTGGAAGAAGGAAGGTCAAGCAGAGCGACTGGGCTGAGGCAGCAGGGGGCCTGGACCAGGTGGGAGCACGCCATGGACCGTAAAGTCACCTGGACAGATCTGTGGCAGGCTGAACCACACCGTATCAGCTTCCTGATCCGGGCAGTCTATGACGTCGTACCTAGCCCAGTGAACCTCTTCACCTGGGGGAAAGTGGAGACCCCTAATTTCCACCTGTGTTCAGCAAGAGGAACTCTGAAACACGTTCTGAGCTCCTGCCCATAAGCACTCGGCCAGGGCCATTACACCTGGCGCCACAACCAGGTGCTGAAACCAATTGCAGAAGCCATCCGCAATAGTATCAGCAGCTGCAGCTGAGTGCGCAACACCACCTGCGCAATAGCTTTTGTTAAAGCAGGAGATCAGCCAAAGACAGGGAGCAAGAAGGCACCAGCTGGGATCCTGGCAACTGCCCTAGACTGGCAGCTCTCTGTAGACCTGAAGAAGCAGCTGAGGTTCCCCCAGCACATTGCCAGCACCACCCTGAGGCCAGATATATTACTGGTCTCAGAGAGTACCAAGACCATCATTATCATGGAGCTGACTGTGCCCTGGGAGGACCGCTTGGGGGAGGCCCACGGAAGGAAGAAGACCAAGTATGACCAGAGACATCCTGGAGAAAAAGGACACATATTAACACTTTTGTGTCCTTTTCCACGCGGATCGCTGCTGTTTCAGCAACGCTTCAGTGAGTGTCCCTCTGCAGAGCTGATAGCCGCACACGATAGCCCCGCCCCCCAGCTGCTCCGGCCGGGTCGGTGGAAACGCGAACATAACCGGGCCGAGCCGAGCCGAGCCGAGCCGGGCCGAGCCGAGCCGAGCCGAGCCGAGTAGATACCGTGTATGGAAACGCGGCTTAAATAGTATTTCTAAAACACAGAGATGAGTTTCTAGGAGTTGAATCAGTGACTGGAGGGACTTTAACATTTTCTAATTAGTATTGAACACTTAGTAGAGTTAAGGCTAAATGTCACAAGTTTTGCAGGTATTTGGGTATAAACCGCAGTGGACTATTTTGTTTTTCAAAGATTTTGGAACATGTTGGTCTTTATACTAGAGACAGCTAAAAAATGTGGGGGAGAGAGAGAAGGAATGGCATGCAGCAAGGGACTGGAATTTAAACCAGGCCGCTGCGGCCGCTGCACACGCACTGAAAAAAATGTAACTTTGACATGAAAATTATACCTAGAAAGTGATAGCAATTCATCCAGAGGGTGACATGAATGTCTGGATGAAATTTTATGGCAACCCATCCAATACATGCCAAAATAACACACAAAGGTCAACAGTGACCATTCCACCACGAAGAATCCTATCAAATCTTTTTTTTTTTGATAACCCAATATCACAAATCACAAGTTTGCCTCAAAGGACTTTACATTTGGAACAGCTTGCAACACCCTCTGTCCACAGATGCTTGATAAGGAAAACATCCCAAAAAAACAACTTTTACAGGAAAAATACAGAGGAAACCACAGGAATAGCAGCTGTAGAGCGATGCCTCTTTCAGGATGGATAGATATGCAATAAATGCTGTGTTTAGAGAAAAGCCGCAGAGGGAAACTGAGAAATCCTTTTGTTGTTGCTTGTGTACATGTGCATCACCTGGTCATTTCTCCTCCTCCTCCCAGACGTTCAGCCATGTCCAAGCCCAGCAGCGCTTGTGTTCTGACCCCTCCACTGGTTGTTATAGTAACAAGCTTGTTGCCCACCAACCAGGTCATACTACGACCTCCTGCCAAGAGGAACTCTGCGATGGGAGACCTAAGAGGACAAGCAGAGGCCAAAATCATTACTGAAACAGACTCTTTTCCATAACATCACTATGTAACCAACCACCAAAAAGTCACACAGATAAAATAAGTGTTTCCCAACCTTTTGGGTAGTGCAGAGAAGTTGGAAAACACATATCGTGCCATCATGTCCAGACAGGTCTCCGTGAGCTCCAGGTGGACGGTCTTCAGCCCTTCATCTGCCTGAGTTACCGCATTTTCATCGGCAGAGCCCAGACTGCAGGTGGTGGTCGAGGTGTGCATCCTGTAGGAGGAAATGAAGATTTCTCAACAACAGCAAGAGGTGCAGAGGAGCAAGAGGAAGGTACACAGTGTCATGATAAATTTTAACATGTAATCAGTGCACACAGAGACATGCAAGCTTTGATATGTACAGATAGAGAGACAACTGCACTATGTGATTAAAATAATGTCGCACAAACACACCAATACTCACGTTTCTGCCAATATCACATGCAACACGCATTTATATGCACACATGCATCCAAGTGTGTATTTATGCAAATCCACCACAAGATCATTACACTTTTTTCAAGCACACAAACAGAGACACATGCTGAGACGTAGTATTAGTGTCCTTATAGGTAGTGGATCACACTGGTTATCTCCCTAAGCTCTGTGTAAGAGATCCGTTTTGTGACCTATTTTGATGCAAAAAAGTACCAGGTAAAAGCCACAGGTGAGTCAGTGTGTTTTAACTGTGCGCTAATGTCTCCGCGGAAGCTAAATCTCTTTATTACTTTTCACTGTAGGGTGAAGAGAACCTCGCACAGAACGATCACTACATGTGCTCTACAGACAAATCAGGTTAAAAGCACATTTACAGATGTTAACATCAGTCTCAGTTAGCCCAGAGAGACACTCAAAGCCATGCTGGCTTGCTGCTCAGAAGTAAACATACTCTAAATGAGCGATTTACAGCAACACTTTAGCTCAACTGAGATGTCTCCGTTCATCACAGTGGGAAGTATTCATGGCAAATCATATAGAAACAGCTAAAAAGAACAAATATTAAAACTAATTGGGTAAAAAGCATATGACTTCAGGTCTATCATCTATCATAATAAACTGCTTTAGCTCTATTTGGCTCAGCCCTGCAACTATTCAATATAACTATACATCCAATCCATTTCTAAGACACTATAATGGACTGTATTGGCAGGAACACATCTCAGCTGAAGATTATTATTGCCATCCATGTATGTTTTCATAGTACTAAAAGTACATTCTAAATATAAAATCCAACTCAGACATATTCACAAAATATGAATTTAAATATTTTAACGATGAAAATGCATGCACGCAGACACACTGATAATACTGCTCTGTGGATTTGTTAGTTCTTTTAAATGGAGCAAGAAGAAGTTACTCAGACCAAGTCCCACAGTGTGAATCAACAACCATTCCACACATTTTATACTTACCATTCTGTAAATGTCAATGATTCATTTTTCACTTCAATGTCTAGTGCACACACACTCCAAAAAAACATGACCATGAAATACTCACGACTGAAATAGGGTGTGTTCACTGCTTTGTACTCTGACCACCAGATTGTGCTTGTTTTCATTGAATCTACTCAAATCGAACTGAAGAAATAGGAATTCAACAATTGGCCTATTAATTGCAGATACAGCTACCCGGATGGACAACACAAGGTCGAGAGACAAAATAAAACTATGTGTTTAAGGCTGTTTATGAAGTGAAGTTTCATCAATGAAAATGTCAAGTCCTAAAGTTTAAAACATGGTCATGTTGTCTGGGACGAAATGAGTGCTCACCAGTAAGCAGGTTTCACATCTAAGTCACACAAAATCAAGCCTCTGGGGAAAAAAAGCAGATTTGCAGCCATTTGGCAGTTGAAGCAGATTAAACAGATCTAAACTGCAGTTGTTTAGTCCCATTAAGTTTTGTGTTTTACTCTGAAATTAGTAGTTTTAAACGTACCAATTACTGAGCTTTTGTTGCCATCTGCTGGGCAACACTAGTTTGACATATTCAATATCGGTGGCACTGCAGCCACATGTGACAACTGCAATGTTAGATCATACTTCTGTCAGACACTCAAGCAGGTCAGCCAAGCAGAGATAAGCAAAAATGTATGCAGATAAGTGAGGCGGAAAGTGTCTGTGTGGACGTGTGTGTTGACATGAATGATTTCAATCTGTCAATCAAACTGCATTAAAAGTTCACCTCAGCCCAGCTAGTCCTAAAATCCCACACTAGGAGATTGCCATGGTCATAGCAGCACAGTGGATGTTTGAGTGGAGCAAAATAATACCAAAAAATATGTCAAGCAAGCAAACAAAGCTGTTGTGCTGCTGTTGTCCCCGTCACTGGCCGAGGAAGCACAAGTGTCCTGCCACCAACAAGAGGGAGCCAGAGTTGTAGTTTGCAGTTGTTGTCGGTGAAGAATATAAGATCCCAACCATTTTGAACACACATGCTTTTCACCCATCCCTCCTGCCATTCATTTGTTGTTAGGCCAATCAAAACCAGTCAGCAGTACACCCAGCAAAACACAAAAGAAAGCCAAAATCAAACCAAAGACGAACTAAAATGAAATAAAAATAAAAGCTGAATCTGTGTTAGAGCAAAATCAAACAGAAAAACATCAACAGATGTTTTCCAATGTCTTGAACAAACACTGCATGCAAAAGCAATTCATAAAAACAAGATGTAAAAAAACAGCACGAGTATGACCACAGCCCAAAACAAACCAAAAAAGGCCGACACACAAACCTTCCTCCAGCATGCACCACCCACTCCAGGTGTCCCTGGCAACAAACCACCCCAGCACCCGCCCGACGGACCCGCATGACAATGACCCTAAAGCCCGTCAACCAACCCATGGAGGAAGCAACAAGTGTTTGGGTTGTTACTGTTTGGTTTTTTTTGTTTTGTTACCCAGAAGGCTCTTCTCTAACCTGCGGACCGCATGTTCGGAGACACTGATGCTGCGGGAGCGGAAAGCGTCCATGGCTGAAAGGTCCCTCAGCTCTTTAACTGGAGAGCTGCTGCTATTGGCTACCGCTGCTGCCGCCTTTGCCACTTTTGCCGCCCGCAGACTGGGCGGTGAGGAGCATCCATGGCAAAGATCGAGGGGAACGGGCCCGGGATGGTGTTACGGTGGCCAGTAAGGGCATCGTGAGGGTGGCGGTGGTTTGGGAGTGTGGGAATTGGGGAGGAGTGTTGTGTGAAAGTAAACCAGGAGACAGCAGGGATCATCGCCCGAACACCAGAGCAACACGAGCAGGTGACCAGGGGCAAACGCCACGCAGGGGGGATGGGGCAGGGTACACAGGACAGCGCCACAAAGGTCAAAGGGCAGGCGTCACACGAGGAGGGAGGGGCCAGGAGCAATGTAGAAAGGATCCAGGATGACACAACCACCCCCCAAAACCACAACCACAACGCAGCACCCAATCGCAGGAGGCAGCGGAGGAGGAGGGAGGGAGGTCAAATGAAGAAAAAACAAAACAAGGTGAAAATTAACAGCAGTGAACATCATGAATCAGATTACAGGAGAGCGGAGAAAGAAAAAAAGAGGATAAAAAATAAAAGGATAAACATCAAATAAACATAAAACAGACAAGCTACAGCAGAGGGTAAAACAGCTTCTGCTATTCAGAAAAGGAAAATACACACAGAAAGTATTCAGGAGAGCAACAAAATAAACATTATTTCACACAGCAGGTTATAAGTGAAGCCAAGGACTAGTACAGGAGAAGTATAATAGCATGGATGGACTCAGCACAGGCCTTACATAATAGAAGTTAATACAACACAAGAAAAACAACTGAAAAAGAAATTGCTGGCTTAAACCTGAGGGTTGGAGTGCAGCAAGTCTGGACTAAATAATAAAGATTAGATGCATTTTCAATGTTAATAGTTTAATATATAACATAAATAACATATATTAATATTACAACCAACAGTGTAATCCTAGGACATATTAAAAAGGCTTTTAATCAGGTTGAAATTGAATGTGACATGCAGAACTCCAACCCCACAGCGGGCAGTGAGCAGCACAAGGACGATGATACCACAGTATGGAATACTGAAAGTGGGTTGACATGGAGGATCAGTAGAAACTGATGTTAATAGAAGGACTACGTATTACTGTGGATAACTGTAATGGGGGGATGTGCTTTGTTACTAGGGCAGCAAAGGTGTTCTGAGTTTTCTTTTTAATTAAAGAAGTGAGTGAGGGGACCCAAGTAATTTTGAGAGGACTTGGAGATAAGAAAATTAGCACAATGAAGGGGAAGGAGGAGATTTAATAACAAGCTGCAATGAATCTCAGAGCAAAAAAGGCCACAAAAAAAAAGATGTGGTAGAAGTGTCATGTATTGTTAGGGGAAGTGGTCCCCAACTTTTTTATCTGACGTACTCCCACAGGCCTGTCTAATGTACTCAAGAACCACTTTATGAACACATTTCATGTTCAAATGTATTCATTTAAACTAATTTTTAATATGATTAATGCGAGATAACATTAAATAAAAATGGATATTGTTCTGATATTTTTTCATCCAGTTAAACTGTCAATACTTTCATTCAGTTTGTTCGGTGCTATTTATGCAGTAGTTCATATTAGCTGCACATTTTCACATCTGTTTATTATTTTCATTTTTTCAGCACATTATCCAGAACCTTTCAGTTTTATTGCTATAAATTTTCACTATTTTAACCATTTCTGGACTACTTTTAACAGCTATTTATTGAAAATTTCATCTGTTAATGCATTAGCTAACAAATCCATTTCTTTATTTATGCTGTCAGTTTCAACTATTTATGCATACTTTTAGAAAAAACTTCATCTTGCTTTAAGTGAACAGTTTGACATGTAGATCCATACGGTTAACAATACATCAGTCTGACTCAACAGGTGTAGATTGCAGGTAAAAGCCTGCCATTGGCTGTGCACTTCACACGACTTCCTGCTCCGCTTCCACCATCTACATGTTAAGCCCTTCACAACAGGAAACAGCAACAACCTCCAGGCAGTAACTTATAACACGTAAAACTACACGTTCTGCAGAGGATTTGGATCGTGCAAAAAGGCAGCCATGTTTGTTTTTTTCAGTGAATTAGCCATTTTAATGACAGCTCCCTTCTTTCTGGATGCAAAAGTTCCCCCAGAAACAATTACCCTTCCCACTATTTTGAAGAGACACCGTTGCTGCACCCTGGACTTAGCTCTGCCCAAGATGCGGTGATTGGTTTAAAGAAATGCAAACAAGCCAGAGCGTTTCCCCCCCCTACGGCATCCACTTATTTAGTTCAACTACATCTACACTAATCCATAGACCTCAGTTCAGTCCCCTCCTTTTCTTTGTCATCACCTCATGTTTTAATGAGTTACTTTGGACATGTTATTATTACAATGTAAGGCCAATTAAGACGTGGACAACGAACAAACACTCACACCTTGTACAGATGAAAATGGCACCTTGCTGAGATGATCTTCCTTATACCTCTGTGTGAACAGTGTGTATTTCTCTTTGTGTACATGTAATGTTTAGTGTGTCATATACAGCCATCAGATGAGAAGTGACGGAAGTAAGGAAACCCTACAGTCCTTTCCTCATGCCATCGTCATGTATGTACTTTTATAAGATACAAGTAGCGGATCCAGTACAGAAACACCTGGATAATATAATATAATCAACTACAATAAAACAATATACTTAAAATAAATTACCATTACATTATACAGGTGTTTATGTTATTTCGTCCACTCCCTGTGTGTCATTATTATGAGAAGTGAGGTTTGAATTTTAAAAAAATCGTGGTAAAAGAAGTTTCAAAACATAAAAAGCATAAACGATAAATAAAAATTAACTGATGATCACCATGGCAACCTGATCACGCCACAGTACTAGTCATGGTGAGTCCCCTGTTACCCTCTGACACAGCAACATGGCCAGTGTGCGATGTTGCTGGTTTGTAGGTCAGCAACTTGCAGCCGAGTGTGAATATATGCTTTACCTTTTGGGCCTTTCGTTGAGGCTGGTGCTTCGGGCGCGAAACGGGCTTTGCTCGTGGTTGTCATCGAATGGCAACAGGGCGTTGGAACGCAAACCCTGGAGAGAGACAAAGACATAAATCTCAAGGCACTGTGTTGCAAAACTGAAATCGTTATGTGCAGCAGGTTTGCACACGCACTGTGGACAAACTCTTAAACTAACCCTTCATTGTTATACTGTAACGTCTGTTCTGTGGTTTGTATTCTGTCTGAAGATTTGTGCTTTAGGAGACTTTTAAAGAACAGTTTGATATTTTGGGAAATATGCTAAGTTACATTTGCAACATGTGTTAGATTATATCTGTTTAATATGAAGCTACAGCCAGGAGATGTTAGCTTAGCTTAGCATGAAGACAGGGCAAACAGCTAGATTGGCTCTGTGCAAAGCTAAGAGGTATATCTCATTTGTTTAACCTGCAGCAGTTCTTGTTTTTACTACTTACATGTACACTATTTTTCCATCCGTTTTCTCAAAAAAAAAACGTTGGCTCTACATACTATAGATATTTTACAAATTACTTTTTACCTCTGCCAAGCGGAGGTATTGTTTTTGCCGACATTTGCCTGCTCCTTTAAGCGCAGTGGCTTGTCCTCAATGTAGTAGTAGTAGAGAAGAGATGTGTGTTGTGTGTATGTCTCGCCCGGCACTCGTGCTGAAATTTTTCCCCATGGCTGTGACAAACGGATCCAGTTCGCAAGGTTTACTGCCTCCCATGCTGCCTGTTTTGATAGTGGCCCAGACGGCTTGTTACCAGCACAAAATGAGCTAACACAGTAGTGTCGTTTACTGCGTATAGCCACGGAGCTGAGAAGGTAACAGCTGCTTGGCGGAGGTCTGCGCTCTCCAAGTGCTTTTCTAGTTAAATTTGTTACCATACTTGTCTCCTCTCTACTTTTTGTAAATACAGCCTGCAGTTCAGCCCACTTCAGCTGAAAAGTCCTTGAATTTTAGTGATTTGACAGAATTTGGTTCAGGTGAACATTTACTTTTGGAAAATATTTCAATGACACATATAGAATATAGTGATTTTGATAAGAAATACCACGATTTTCAGCTTCGATTTGGTTTGGATTACCAACGGGACAGTGATTTTTAAAGATAATATGCCTTTCAAATGTATCAGTAGGATTTAGGGGTCAGAGGGTTAATCTGTAAAAAAAACAAAACAAAACAAAACAAAAAAAAAAGTATAAAAACAGCAACTTGCAGCTTCAGGGGGTCTTGTGTGCTGGACTGTGACTTTCTGTAGTCTCTGCTGTTTGTCATTTCTCAACTCTTTTTCAGTAAAAACAAGACACCAGGGTACAGTTTAACCGCTTCTACTTCTTCCAATCTTTAAAAACAAAGCCAAGCTTACTGCATGCAGGATGTAGCTTCATATTTAACAAACAATAATAAGTCTTATTAGGACGACCCAATAGCTGAGTGGTTACGGTTCAATACTACATGGGTGCAAAAGCCATCAGCAGTGGGTCCCCAGTTCAATTCCCCCACTGGCTGGGCCGTCATTACTTGTCAGTTTTCTGCTTTTTCTCTCTCTATACACTGCATTGTCTAAATAAGTTCATAAGAAAAGTGCCAAGGTGAAAGCACATCGATGACATTGATTTCCATGTAGGAGTTATGGTTTTGTACTTTCTCTTTTGGATTATTTCTCTTCTTCTCCTTGGGTAGGTAAAGAACAGAAAATTGAGCTGCTAGTTTGAAAGCTGTCTTGTGTCAATGCTGTTATTTTATTTTCCTTATAAAAAACTACATGTCATAAACACAATCAATCAAGGCAAAAGAACAAACAAGCAAACACCTTTGTGATGTACTGAACAAAGTCCTTGCGAAAGGGGAGTCTGCAGCGTATGAACCACATGGCGATAACATGGTGGGCCAGGGACACAATGTACTGGTTAAACCTGATGAGAATGGAAGAAATACACAGTTCAGAATGTGTCTGTGCATCTGAGGATAAACATGTTGTGTGTGAGCACTTACTTAGAAGGGTTAGTGTAGGGTAGTGAGATGGCAAATACACTAACATACTGCTCAGCTACAAAGTTGGCATACAGATGGGGCAGGCGCACAAGAGCTGTGGAACGGAGAAAAAGAAACACATCAAACCAAATTTGAACTGACTGACCTTGAACATGCAACAATGCAAAAAGAAAAGGTTGTGAATATAACAAAGTAGGTTTTGATAAAAGCTTTTAGTACTCACTGGAGAGAAACTCAAGCATTGGTGATGCCATGGCAACAGTAGCAGAGATGTGGGTGAGCTTGACAATAAGAGCGGGGAGGAGCTTGATCATGATATCAGGCATCTCCACCGTGCACATTGTAAGGGCCACCACACACTGCTTGGCACAGCGGTAAATGAGGCCAGTCTCGAGGCACTGAACCAGCTCTCTCTGCAGGGGGGAAAGAAAAATAACTGGTGTCATTCCATTTGTATGGTGCACAGATATGGATCTTCTAGCTCCAAACATCTGTTTAGAGCTAAAGAAATCCACATCTAGCTCCAAACATCTGTTTAGAAAGTCAGTAAACCCAATTTGAAACTTTTAGGACATCCTAGAAACTTGCTGGGGATAAACAGATGGTTAAATGTACCTGTCTTGACTGCTCCAAGTAGTTGTGGTAGGAGGTGATCGCTGTAAGAACAGGAACCACTGCCAGCTGAACGTCTGTACGAGAAAACCCATCTGGAGTCTTCTTCAAGCGTTCTGAGATCAGACGATCTGTCACCTACACGGCCGTAAGTAGAAGACATCAACAGTGATGGAATTTGCTTTTGGGCACTACAAAATGTCACTTTGTGTACAGTATATGGGTTTGTTTGCGTAAATTTGCTCTACCATGCAGCAGAGTGTAGAACAGAGCTGGTCTAAGCTGCATGGTGACGTGAGCAGCAGCACTTTGTACTGCAGCATCCACGGCAGCTTCTCTAGAACCAGCTTCAGCACCTTCCAATCTGTCTCCTACAAGAGAAAAATAACACCATGTCTGAAGTCTTTAAAGATAGAAGGAATAATTATCTGTTAGTGCGTGGCATCCTAATAGCCCCACAGTTAAGGCACATACCACAAATCTACAACATCCATGATTCGATTCAAGCCATAGACTTTCTTGTCATGGCCCTCTCTCTCTTCCACTGTTTCCAATCTAATTCTATAGTATCCTAATATTATTTTAAAAGAAGTGTATCAATGCAATGTTATTTAATAGGACCATTTCTGTACGTACCATCTTGAGGCACTGCAGGAGGACACTGAAGGCAGGTGCGTAGGGAAGGTAGGCTGAGCGTATTGAGGCTGTAGAAGCAGGAGGAGCAGCAGGGGGAGCAGGACTGCCAGCAGGAGGAGATGTTGAACCTGCCGGCTTCTTATCACTGACACGCTTCTCTGGCTCCCTGAAACAACAAATGACACAATGTTATCGTTTTTTTATTACGTAGTTGAGTCAAGCACAATAAGCCAACACTTATTCTAACACCAGGAGTGATGTTTTTGTCCTCACCCTGTGTCACAGTAGCAGTAAGGGCTGAATCTCATGGCCCCATCTTTGTTGGGAACCCCGAGACGGTGAAGAGAGTCTGCACGCATCATTAGGAAGAAGTCAAACACCTGAAGAGAAAGAAAAAGGAGTCAGCAGAGGAATGACGTGCATGTACAGTGGAAAAGCAGCAATATATAAACAAGTAGGCACAGGAAAAATGGATCACCCCTACCTGGAGTCTGATAGTGGAAGCGATAGGTGAACAGTACTTGTTTTTGTAGTGAAGCTGAAGGTGGCTGATAAGCAACTCATAAACACGACTCGCATGGCTGGCTGGTAGGCTGTAAAGTTTGCTCTGTCAGAAGAGAAAAAGACGGAGGTCTATCATCAGATTCAATGTTCTGCCACTCACAAAAATGTTTTAGTGCCATTTTCTTCCATTATGGGATCATTTTCGGTTAAAAGAATGTTGAAGGTTGAAATGCTTTATTATCCCCCCCCCCCCCAAAAAAAAAGATGTATTGTCATAATACCTACACAATACCTAAAAAATGAAGACAATCGACTTTCCCTTTAGATAACCTTCACCAGTTGTTCAGAGATATCATCATAACTACTAAGAAACTGTGGATACTTTCTTAGCAATTACAACTTTCGTTTGTTTAAGAAATTTACTGTAGTTTGGGCTGCCATATAGCTCGCTGAGTTAAGGCGTTACCATGTGGGCGCAGGTCGCCAGGAGCGGTCATGAGTCCGAGTCCAGCTCAAGACCCTTTGCTGCATGTCACTCTCCTCTATACCCCTTTCACCCTGTCTCTCTATCTATCAATAAAAAAAAATGGGTTCGATTCCGACCTTGGGCGTTTACCGCATGTCCTTCCCCACTCTCTCCCGTTTCCGACTCTATCTACTGTCCTATCTAATTAAGGCATAAAAAGGCCAAAAATAAATCTTTAAAAAACAAAAAAACAAAACTGAATAACCAAAAATATGATTCAAAGTGGAAAAGGGGATTTTTCCATTTGCAAATAACAACAACGGGAAAATGAAAAGCTAAACTTAGCTTTAGGTTTAGCTAAGGCTACCTCGCAAGCTAGTCTTTCCTTGATGCAACGCTTTGACTTCAGCTGTGTAGTTGCAGTGTGTTGATCTGTGTGTGTCCTACAGCACACAGATTACAGGCCAAAGTGCAGGAACTGCAGTCTGGCAGCAATACAAAGACATATTGCAGCAAATACACAACATACAGAAACTGCTTTATGGTTCTTTGCTCTGTATTGTAGTTGCTGCAAATTTTTTAAAAAGCCATTTTGTCTAAATGTCTATTAAATAATATTTTACAAGCAACATAAACTAAATAAAATAGATGTCAGCAATACCAAATATGTAGTACCTGCATTTTGATATTTATTGACCTTCCTGCAATACTTAATAATTAATTATTGTGTGGCGTTAGTCGTCTGTGTAGTGTAAGACTGATAGAACAATTTGGAGGTGACAGTTGATCTGAATGTTCTGTTTCAAAACTTGGTGGCAAATTAACATTTTGTTTACATCTAGGGAACGATGTTAAATCACTGCAACATATAAGGACAATACTGGTTTACCTTGCAGGAAAGCTGCAGTACTATTATCCATGAATGCACTTAAATAATAAAAAAATAATTTTGGGTTCTTAACGGTTGCAGACCAAATTAAGACATATGTAAATATGCGTAAATTTCAAATATTAACAGTCAAACTTCACAACATTCTGAACAAATTGCACCCTTTTCTAAAATGACTTTATGTCCCTTTGGTAAATCCAGCTCTGTGTGTACCTGCAGGATTTCCAGCAGGCCCAGTATAGCAGTTCTGACATCCTCCATAGGAGACTCTGCTGTTGGGTCTCTCTCAGAAACCTCAAGAGGCGCTGAACACACCAGAGAGCGGCTGGCCACCTGGAAAGAAAGCAAACACTTAAATTATCTCATCTTGCCTGGAATGGAGAGAAATTAATGACTTTGTGAAGAAAATAGTGAGAATTTGTGTGTTTGCATGCATGTGTACCCGTTCAATGATGTCCAGCAGGCTGGTGAAGTGGTGAGTGTTGCAACCCTCAGCGAGGTCCACCAGTAGCTGTGTAGCCTGTTTCCTGACAGCCAGATCCCGGTCTTCAGCGATCCCACTGAGCTGAGGGATCACCACCATTTCAATCAACTCATCCTGGAACAAAAAGAAAATAAGACAAAATGTTTTATGTTGAGGAATTTTTATAAGCTTTGCACCAAAGAAACCTGCACCAAACATCAGACAGCCGAAACATTACAGATATACGATAACAACTATGTACTATGTAATTCAGCACCTCAGTGGATGGAAGTCCAATATCTGACAATAAAAATACATTCATCATCAGTAAAAGTTGCAGCCATGACAACAGCAATGAAACAGAAGCTTTTCAAAGACTTGTATCTCATCCGGCTAGTAGCCCGGAATAACACAGGATGCAGATATACATTTGTATGAGCATACAGACCTCATAGAGCTGTCGGTTTGTACTGAGAACGAAGGACAAGATATGAAGCACTTTGATCCTGATGACGCTGCGAGTCTCATTCCTTTCAGAGAGACGGCAAGAAAACAGAGAGGGACAGGAAAGATTAAGACACAGCAAAGATTGGAGGATTACAAGGAAAAACCATAATCTGCCCACCGATATAATACATGAGCGTGTGCATGTTTGTGTGTCCTACCTGAAGAATTTCTCCATGAGACGATAAAGGCTCTGAATCCAGCCGTCTTTAGCAGGCTGGATTGACTGGGCCCTGTATGAGATCAGTGTCAGCACTGATGCATCCTGTCGCACATGAGGATAAAGATTAGTCAAGAAGACAGGGACTAGATGACAACACAGATACTCAAAGGCACTTACAGGTCTCTTGTCAGCACATTTCTCCACCAGACAAAAGAACCTCTCTGTTGAACCGTGGTAACCGTTCTGCTCGTACAGCTCTTCCACTGTGGTCAACAGCTCATAGACGATGGCCTTCAGCTCCGCACTGCCTATTGTCTGTGACGACACGTGAGGCAGACAACTTGGTCAAAGAAGAACTGGCTTTGTTTACTGTAAGTGCGTAGGCACATGTGAAGTATGTACCTGGATCTGCTGCAGCAGTCGCTCAATGATGCCCAGAAGGATGTCCCAAGTGACCACCTGTAGCTCTTTGCCGTACTTCTTGATCAGTCTGGTGATGGAGAGGACGATTTCATAGGACACCACCTCATTGGCACATGACATGGCCTGAGTGAAAGAAATCAGACAGCAACTGATTTAGTACATTTAGTCTTTTTAACTTCCTTTTATATTCTTATGTCATTTTTCAATGTCAGCCTGAGGTCTATGGACATGGCAACAACAGTTACATAGCATCCTGCTTCACAATAAACATTTTTGATACAATTCTAAAATGGATCAAACCTATGCCACACTTATGTACCAGACACTGCAGCATGCATGTAAACAAATGCATCATAGCACAAGGGAGAAGAGCGATGGTTTCACTGCTAAAAAAAAATAAAAGAGGAAGCTGAACCTTTACTTTGTACTCTGCCAAGCTTATTATAGTAATATATTAAAGTAATTTAATATTCAGTAGCGATCTGAATAGATACTGCGATCCTATATTCAAACTCAATACCCTCAAGTCAAAAAACAATTGACTTTGCTGGACTATTAGCACATGCTTCATGACACAATTTTGTGTAAGTGTGTTACCTTGTAAAAAGATGGCAGAACAAGTGTTGGTGTGTTTTTGAGGGCAGGGAGTCTGTGTGCACCCCACAGTGCCATTCCAACAAAGAACACTGCTCCTCTCAACAACGGTGCATCCTCCATGTATACCCTGGTGGAGATAGCAGGTGGTTAGAGAAATAAACATGGACAGAAGAACAACACTTTCTCCACAAAAATAAGTGTTCATGAATGCACCATAAGCTCAGAAATAACTGTGTACCTCTCCTCCATGATGCGGCACATGGTGTAAATAGCACTGTGGCCGAGGTGAGTCCCCAACACCTTCCTCATCAGCTGGAGAGGCAAAGAGAGCAACAAACATCGCAACAAGAGGCAGGTATGAACTATGCTCCTTCAAACAAAAGGTAAAAATATGTGCGTGCATATGTATGTGTGGTCTTCTCTCACCTTCCAGCAGGATTCGCAAAACTCTTTAACGTTCACAGTCCGACAAAGCGTGATGATAAAAAACGTGAGGGAGTCTGAGGGCAGGCAGTTGTAGCACACCACAGCATCTAGAACTTGTAATGCCACCTGGACACAACAGGTAATACACAGACAATCACACACTAATGGAGCATATGGCAGCATCAAAGGCCTGCAGTCCAACTTGCAACACACAGCAACAAACCTACTACTTTTTCAGAATCATTTCATTAAATAATCAATTCTTTGTGCTACTCTGAATAAACTATAAAGATTTGTTGTTAAAACTGCTTTTGTATGTGTCAAGAGAAAATCTAAATAAATTACAAACTTAAATCAGACCACCCTCATAGCATCAGACAAAACTCAATAAAATATTCAAGATTCTTCACTAATGCATAAATAGAACCAGCACTATATCTGAGTCTGTTGTCACTGATCATAAAACCATCAGCCATGCCATCAGTATAACATTATATCTGCAGGCTTCACATGGGGAAGCTTCACTCTGTAATAATGATGCAGATGCACAAACCAATACCTTACTAATACTTTCAAATAATTCTTTCCTCTGTGTTTGCAGTTTTTTTAAAGGACAGTTTGCTATGGCATCATGGCGTCTATAAAAACACAATTAGCAAAAGCAGTATGCAGAGTGACGACTGGAGCCTGTTGCATCCACATATTTTAAACAGAATTAAACTGTAACTTGTTTTTAGGTGCTGCATCTTTTACTGCAACATCATATATATTCTTCCTGAGTGTAAAAAAAAGACCTGATGGATTTTCACTAGAGTTTGATAAAAAATATTTGTTATACCTGCAGGTCCTTAAAGGTGGAGTCTATGATTCTGGAGAATAATTGTTGATATTTAGTTGGTTATAGCATATTTAGGTAGTAATCATTTGCCAGATTTACGTTCCCTCTACTCCCTTTATCCCATGTATGGATCAGCCTGAACCACTTAGTTTAACATTTTCAGAGCCACTGCTGTGTACGAACACTGGAGTTATTTCAGCGCACACACAGAACAGAGAGCTAGCAAACTGTAACGAGATATTCAAGGAAACGCTCACCTCAATATCAGTTGAAGAGGTTGTCCTATTGCACAGAAGACAGATTTTCCTGCAGAGAACACACAACAGAACGAACAAGAAAATGTATTTTAATAGCAGTTCCTAACTAATAGAAAAAGCTGTGTGTGTGTGTGTGTGTGTGTGTGTGTGTGTGTGTGTGTGTGTGTGTGTGTGTGTGTGTGTGTGTGTGTGTGTGTGTGTGTGTGTGTGTGTGTGTGTGTGTGTGTGTGTGTGTGTGTGTGTGTGTTTCTCTGACTCACTGGACCATGAT
>OMNN01090259.1:0-22755 GCA_900302755.1 Chromis chromis
TAATATTGTGTTGGTCCCCCTTATGTGGTCAAAAATGCTCTGAACCATTGGGCATGGACAAGAGGACCTCTCAGGGTGTCCTATGGGGTCTGGCACCAGGACATTGGCAGTGGATCCTTTGGGTACTCTGGCTTGTGCAGTGGGGCCTCTGTCAATCAAACTGGTTCCACTGCATCCTGTTGATGCTTGATCAGAATGGGGTCTAGGAAGTTTGGAGGTCAAATCAACATCTTGGGCCATTGTCATGTTCCTCAAGATGTTCCTGATTGTTTGATGTTTTTGCCATGTGGTGGGGTGCATTTTCCTTTGGGGGTAGGCCAGTGACATTTGGGATTTCCATTTGCATGAGGGAGTGTGCTTGTTCTGGGACAATGTTTATTTGGATGTCTAAGTCTCATCAACATGGATGGCAAAACCCAAGGTTTTCCAGCAGAACACCACATAGTACCAATATGATCAATGTTATTCACTTCACCTGTCAGCGGTCATGATTTTGTGGGTGATCGATGTATGTGTGTGTGTGTGTGTCACTGTCACTGGCAGCCAAATGGATGCTGCAAAAAATGATCTACATATTATACCTGTGCATTTGTCAGCTATATAAAAAAACTCAGTGTTTCTTAGACGAATCACAGAAAACAATTCAAATTGATTTGTTACAACACAAGTTGGTTTGTTGCTTGTTATTTTATTTACTCTTAGAGGTTCAACTGCTAGAACTTTGTAGCAGTCCACCGCTGAAAATTGTCCCTGTGAGACTAAAACAGTATACTGCTGCACTGCTGTGTGTCTGCTGCCATCTTAGCTTTTGCAAATGTGGCTTGTGGGGTTTAAGTAAACAGAGATCCCCTTGGAAACAGTGCCAGAGAAAAGGGTGTAATTATAGGCTTGTCACCACGAATTAGCTTAAATGCTACAGTCCTGTGTACCTATATAGGATATAATGCTGCCGAGACACATGTACTGTATGAACACGCCAGAGAGGGCGAGGATTTTTCACCGCTGTTGATTCTTGTTGATGGCTCTGTGGTAAACCTTTTGGAAGGAAAGGCATTTATCTCCTCACGCCACTGTAAATGCACTAACTTCAGTGCTTTCTTGTGTCCCACACCACAGCAGACATCTTGCTGTGAACTTAACGATTCAGCACTCACACATCAGACTGAGAGGCAGCAGAGAACATCGGAATATTTGATTTCTCATCACGCAACTGAGCATAAATATCAGCCTGGAAAATGTCCAGTAAGTGATTTACAATGTGCCGTCCTTACACTTCTCCATAGTCTCCAGTGTAGTCCTCCTAGTAGTCCTAACAAGAAAAGGCCTTTCATTTTTAGATCAAACTGTAGCAACTGCTGAGCAGATGTGTTAGAGCTATAACTAACACTCTGCATAATCATTCATGGTGTTCAGGTTTTTTAATCCTGTGCTGCAATCTGACCTGCCCTGTGCTTATACTCACGGTTACAGTAGATGCTACAAGGAGGCTGTGCACAGAGAAGCCTCTAGTCTCCATTCAGTGTCCAAAAATGAGTTTAGTAGTCACACGCTGTAACCCTGCAGTGGAAATAGTCAAAAATGTTACTATAAAGACAAAGGGTTTTACTTTTTTTGTTGTTCTGTGGTAGTAGTCTTTGGGAATAATTTTGGTTGAGTGGCAGCAAATATACTTAAAGAAAAATAAAAATAAACTAATTGTTATGTTTAGAAAACAATTTAGTCAGTTGTGCAGAAAAGTAGTTGAGCTGTTCAACTGGTGACAAATTTCTCAAGTTAATCCACACTTTAGTCAGGACTGGCTTTAAAGGACAATGATCAGATAGTGTTAACAGACAATCCTGTGACCAGTGACTATTAAAGGACAATGTGGCTTTATTCAAATGACACGATGCCACAGATGACAAGAGAAAGACTAGAACAGCATGTTGGCCTGCTGGATGCTGGCATGTCTGTTAGGTCCGTAGACAGACACCTAAATGCCCACAACTCCACCATTTGTTGTCTAAGAAAGCTTTTCATACAGCGATGTACTAGTATCTGCCATATGATCACACGTCACCACCAGAGCACATGACATGCAATTCTTGTTATCCTGGACAATCCCCACAATCCTTTGATGTTTCACCAAGATAATCCTCATGTCTCCAGAATATGCATTGCAGACTCATCCAACATCTGTGGGACACACTCGGACGTGTCTGAAAACGTGATCCTGTCACCTAGAATGTCCACCAACTTCGCAGAGTCCTTCAGAAAATGTGAAACAATATTGCACATGCAACCTCATTAACTCTGTACGTCGCAGATATGTGGCACTACGTGATGTAAATGGTGGACACACTCATTACTGACTTGTGATTTATGGTCTTTGACCCCACACTTGAGCTGCATGTTATCATTTTAAATATAGTCATTCTTGGTTGTTTAATGGCGTTCTTTCTGTTGTAACAGCGACGTATGTTGGAACAACAAATACTTTATCCCCCATGTTAAAAAGAATGGAGAGAATTTATGTATTTATTCAGTATATATCAGTGAGCCACACCCATGCAGATGTTTTCAATTATTCAGACCGATTCGGCCTAAACTCTGTTTATGTTGGATATAAATATGAAGCAGACAGCTTTGGATTTACTGGAAAGCACAGTTTTCACTTTTGACAGAGGCTAACTGTTTGGACATAAGTCTGTGCTGAATGCTTAACTTAATATCTGTCTTCTTGTGTGAGTCGCAGTAAGACAGCAAAGTATCTCTTTCTTTCCCCTCTTTGCATCCTTACAGAAACTTGTTTTAGCCTTGTGTTTCCAGCGCTTTGCTGCCATAGCATGCTGCTGATGGAGTTCAACAGTTTCTAATTTGCAACCGGCACTGGTCAAATGGATGTTGTGTCCCACTCAGGGCAGGCTGTGACTTGTTTACTCCATATGTGTTAATGCTCCCACAGCCCACTCACTGTCTGAAACCTCCTGTACAGTAGCAGCCGCTCGGAAAAAAATGTCTGCCTCGGAGTAGCACAGACATTTAAGCTAGCTTGTACTGTAACACTTCCTCCTACTCACTCCTCAGAAAAGTCAACCGCACAGCTATATTGTTCAATGTATGTTGACTTTTCTATGGCTTCACGGATTGTGCGCATATATTTCTAACTTTGAGGTATTATATTTATTAATATCCACACTATACTCTCTTTATATTCCTATATTAGCCTGCCAAAAAGAATATCTTAATCGCAGGTCTTGATCACGAAATCAGATACAGTTCTTTGCTTGGAGCGTTTAAAACAAGCACATAGCAGTCTGCTGCTGCTGCGGTGTGTTGCTCTTGTTGGAGCTTCGAGCAGGTTTGTGCATAATTGGGTGAAACCGGCTGCTAAATTTCTGTCCAAGCAGTTAATCCTCCTTTTAGGTCTGTGTCGTGCATCGTTATACAGTTAAGAGGAATATTTACTAAAGCAATCCGCAGTAAATCCTTGGCTTGGGGCGGCATCACCAGGTTTGTCACCATATGGTGTGAGCCTGCACCCCTCCAGTCATCCACCTAAACTGTGCTGTCAAGCTGCAGCCTTTAAAACACAAGACAGAGTTTACTGATTAACATTTTCAGACTGTGCCGCTCTGAAAATTAGGCCTTGGCTTTATGTACAAAATCTGTTTCTCTTAAATGATTCATGCGCTCCAATATGTTAAGACTGGGAATTATACTTCTGATATTTATTTCATGGTATCATGCCCTTGGAAACAAATAGAACTTTATGCTGAGAATGAAATATTAAAATCAGATCTGTAAAATAAATAAGTAGAAAGACCAGTATACATATTTACAAGAGACATGGTGTGATAGTTGAAAATAAATGAGGGCTCATCCAGCATACTTAGAAAATGATGTACAATGAGGCAAAAAGTGCTTTGGGATATTTTGATGAAATTATTTATGAGTTTAAATAAATCATTTATTCACCCAAGCTTAAACTATTTATCTAAAATGAATGCACCCTGCATTAGTTTTCATAGCTCAGCATTTAGAGATGCTTTAAAAGAGGAACTGTGGAATAACCAAAGCCGTGCTGAGGAACACAGACAGTGTCAATAAGGTGGTAGAGCACATTCAAGCGTTGGCGATAAAAAAAAAATCGTCTTTTTTTTGTGTGGATTCTGACCACCTCTGACCTGCATGTCGTGCATCAAAAACATAATTTCTCTGCAGCATGTTTTGTGCATTTATATTAAATATTTCAAGACTTTGAGTCAGCAAGCACACTAAGACTGAATTTCTATTTAAATCTTCTTGAAGTGATGACTTCTGCTTGAATCTAATTGAATTTAATCAGGTCAAATACTCATAAGCTTATTTTGCAAAAAGTGTTATCACTGTGCACGTCGAAAAAGTAGGGCAGCAGCCTGTATAAAATATACTGCAACCAATTAAAAAAGATAAATACTGTGGAAATGAGTGAGCCTTATTAGGAATAAGGGGGCAGAAAACAGGCAGAATTAGCATAAAGTGGAAAAAGGCTACGTGCTGCTCGGTGTGGATATACGGAATCGTCGCACTTCTTACAAATAAAAAACTGTTGCATTTAAAACATTTAACCCATTTTGCTTCACTGTATTTCACATATCAAAAGGCTGTTTTTGAAAAGCGCTCTGTTTTATAACTGCAGGGTACACTTTGTACGCTTTTTACCCTCACCCCCTTCCCTGGCCTGTCGCCCCACCACTCTTCGTTTCTGAAGAAAGCTAGGTGTTAACACTACAGAAGCAAGAGGAGTAAGAAAAAATCCTGCAGGTACCCTGTGGGTATCTTTCAAATTAATCGTCTGGCTGGTCTGTCTTATGTGCAGTTTTGAAACATTAACAAGACCTTTGAGAGCAGGGGAGAAGGGGAGAGGGAGAGGGAAGGAGAGCAGGACATGGCATGATGGTCTTTAATGTTTTATTGAACAGATACAAATTATTTTGGCCCTGGCCTTCACTGTTTGGTAGGAGTCAGTGAGAAAGCGAGTCAGGGCATGCCATGGGCACTGTGTGGGGACGAAAGAGGAGCTGTGTGTGATTGAGGGTCTGGAGCTTAAAGCCACATTCGCTTTAGTTATTTATTTCTTTTCTGAGGAAAACAATACCATGAGAAATTCTGAGAAAAACACTGGGTGGAAGGCTTGATGTAGCTGTGCATCTGAATATCTCAGTAGAGGAGACATGCTAGAAATATCTATATTTAATACACTGCATTTCATTAGCTATATCTGCTTGTACGGTGTACACAGACAATTCTGTATTATGATTGATGGAAATAGGTGGGTTAACTTCTACACTGTTTAAGATGAACGCACCAATGCACGATAAAAACAGCTAATCTGATAAAACAGACGCAATAAGGCAGCATTTTCCAAACACTTCTTGTTAGTTCAGTGAAGTTCTTGATATGTTAAATCAGGAAAACTCAATAATATAACTGTAATACTAAAAACTGACTCCATCCTACATGAAAAGCAAATATGGTGTGTAGATACATCCGTTGATGTATCGACATACCATATTTGCTTTTCATGTAGGATGGAGATACAATTAGCTGAGACTGAGTATATGACTCCAGACATGATTTAAGTTAGTATTAATTTAACCTTGTAAAGCCCACAGCTGCAAAATTACATCAGCCACTTTTAGATATTGTAAATACATAAATAATATAGTCCATGAGTCCTATTGTTCAGTCTCACAGTTAGGATAGTACATGTCTATATAACTCACACTTGAAGCTCATTTCGTTGTTTTGTAGCACTGGATATGTCAAGATTGAAATATTTTTCAGTTTTTTAGAATGTCTGAAACATGTAGATATTTGGTTACTATGGAATTCAGTCATCAAATTAGATTTTGAGCTTGTTACATGTCCGTGTGAGAGTGGTAGTCAAACTAGCACCTGAGACATTATATAGAGATACTGCACGTCTCACATGTTCACATATGGAAGAAAAAAAAAACTACCAATGGAAATTTAATGTATTTAAGTGTGTCTCAAAATGTGTTTTCTTTCTCATCTTTTCTCATAAATTAATAAATTGTTTGTGGTCCTTGAACATTTTTCTGTTAAAGCATTTGAGACTGTTTCTGAATCTTGTCAGTTACAAAATACATATAACTGATGCTGGACTGTTTTTTTGTTGTTGCATAAGATGGAAATTGGGATGTTTTGGGTGTAACTCTTGCTGAAGATGTACTATTATTCACTTCAATATAATTTGCAGAGAGCATTATGGGCTGGTCAGACAGTGCTTTGTGACTTCAGTGGATGTGTAAATAGATTAGGATTAGGATTGTGAATTGAAATCATGATGTGTAATTAGCACATCACAAAGGCTGCAGTTTAGGATATACTGTACATTTCTTAGCATGTTAGCAACTGTTGTGTTGATGGTTTTAAAAATTCATGTTGTCCTTCCTGTGTGACAGTTAGACTTTTGATAGTATCTCATGTAATAATGCTCCATCATGTTTTAAATCTATAACACAGTGAATACTGAACTGAACTATAAAAAAAAATTATATTGCAAATGAAATCCCCAAAAAAGACAATTACATAATTTCCCCAAATTGTTCAGCATTATTTAGGATCTCCGCGTCCCAGCCCCGGATAAGCGGTAGAAGATGGATGGATGCATGGATGGATGGATGGATATTTAGGATTCATCAGCAGTGAAAATATTTTGCTTAAAAAATACTACTTGTCCCATATCAGAATAACACCACACAATGTGCAGAATGTGACTGATGCTTTTAAGTAACCAACTAACAAAATTAATATCTTTCAAACTCAAACGGTCTCATCTTTCACTTAGAAAATATCTTTGTTTTTAAAAATGATAATGTAGTTTAGTTGTACAGGAAGGTAGAAGGTTACCTGGATATGTCTGCAGTTTATTACAGGTCTGTTTATTTGATCAAATATTTTGTCAGGTACAAGTGACCATTTCTGAATAATCAAGTCAAGACTGCAGCACAACATACAGCTTTAAATCCCGAATTTATCCACCATGTAGAGTAATTAACCGCACTTAGAGCACTCATTATGACATTTAACCTTGTCAGCACTTGATGAGTTAATGCCTCTAACACTGTAATGCTTTATAAAATGATGGAGATGTTCTGCGTTGGCCACATGATGTTGCAGTGCAGCTCAGGACACAGTAATGATACAGCGGCTGTGACAACGTTTTCAACAATACCTAAATCAGCTCTAAAAGCAACACAGTCCTTCTCTGTCAAGATCAACTGTAGGATTACAGAAATCTAATTATCCTTCATATTTATATTGGCAGCACTTAAATAATTCACTCAAGTGCAGCTTTTGGTGATTGACAGCAGAAGTAAAAGACTAAAAACTTGACAAAAAACTGATTAACGTTGAATACAATGGTTTATAACCAACTGTTTGTTGAGGTATTACAGAATATCTGTGAAAACATTCAGATCTGCACAGTTTAGGCTCAAACAGTTTGCTTACTGTTGAAAAGTCTACTGTCATTTCTGTCATAATTTGATTTTATTAGAAAAGTTTCATTGCTGCTAGTCAGTCTTTTCTGCTTAGTTTGGAGGACAAGAGGTATATGTGCATACATCGGAGAATGGAAAGTAGAAACTGAATTAATTTCCATTTTTTACTACTTATGCACTTTCACCTGCTTTACCTGCACATGCTAAACTGATGATTATTGATGGCTGGACTCTAGATGTGTGAGGAAACCAAGACGTCCAGCCAGCATGCATAAAATCAGGGTTCAGAACTTCAGTTTTGTGCAAAAATGGAGGAAGTCCATAATGTTTCCACTAACGCCAACCATAGACTTTATATAGAAGATGAATGTAGCCACTCTGACATCATCCACTAACTTGAACACTACCATTTTAAAGGATTAAATTGGAATTTGGCCTTGCCATTTGGGTGTTTGAAACTAGCGATTGAGAACATAAATTCATTAGGAAAATGTTCACAGAGGTAACAGATCAAGTGAGAAGTAGGGGGATTTCTTCATAGGCTTCTATATAATCTGACTTCTTTTTTGCAACCAGAGGAGTCGCCCCCTGCTGGCCATTTTAATGCAAGTTTAAGTCACCTCTGTGTTGGCTTGTTTTTCAGACTTATAGGCAATATTTAAAATTTTTACACAGTCTGTCACACCATCATATTGGCCTATTTGGCGACAAATGAAAAAGAAAAGAGTTGTCTTTTTTTGTCTATTTATGATTCCAGGTTTTTACATTTTTGTAAAATAAATCATTTTAAGAGATTAACTTTATTTATTTTTTTAAATGTACTTATACCTGTGTCATAGTGCACAGAAGACATGTCTGAGTTCTCTGTACTTCTAGTCAAGGCTGTGCTGTTTCCATAGAGGTGACCAGTATTACCTTCCATAGGCCTCACTGCAAAAATTACATTAATAGTTGCAATTTATGAAAATATCGTTAAAATAATATTTTCCACACATTGCCTCAACATCCCCAGTAATAGTTAAAACATCTCTACATAGAGCTGACTTGTGCATGCAGCTCGTGAGAGAGGCTGAGGTGAAATGAGAGCAGGTTATTTGATAAAGCTCCCTTTAAAAGGAAATGACAACAAAGAGAATCACTACCTTGATTTCACTTGTTGTCCTTAGAGTGCAGTCACTATTTATGCATGATTAACAGACCTGCTAATTCAATTAGTGTAACAAGTCGTGGTATTTTCCCTTACACCCAATTGTTTCTAATGTGCTAATGATGCATTTACATTGTTAATTCAAGATATTTTTTCATGTTCTGCATGTGAATGATTCCTTTAGGATTGAGAGCAGTCTGTTGTCATTAATGCTGTTAGAATACCCCTCTCCTATTAGTGTTGGCACCGAGTCATTGCTCAACACCATAATGTACCTGCTAATGCATGTAGCTATTAATGCAAGGAGGTCCAATTCTGTCCAGTTTGTGATAAGGTACACTGTGCTGGTTGTGTTAACACAGTTGTATGTCTGATCTTATCAGTGCAGTTTACATGACAGATCATGTTAAGTGATCTCCTGCACAGCCAGTGAAGCTGTAATGTCCTCATGCAAACAAAAGCCTACAAAAGAAAATGTGCAGTGACACTGAAATGTGTCCGTGTGAAAAAAAAAAAGCAGGAATAAGTACTGATAAAGACAGAAAATGTGGTTGTTGTGAATACTCTAAAATAGGTATACTCCAAGGGTGATCCTAAGATCAAGGATGGGGTTGACTACAGGAATATTTAAGTAATTAGTTTTGGCAAAGACTTAAGTCCAATACTTGATCCATTATCACACAAATGCATGAAAACTGACAGCTACAGTCATTAGAGGTTCTCTGCTGAAATGTACGAAGGCTGTCCTCGGTTATTCCAACTTAGGTTATTGCTTATGTACTGGCCGGATGTCAACAGGCCTCAATAGTAGTCTTTGTCTCTGTGCTCCTTTACTAGCTAAACTTCTGCAATGCTTTCTGCTTGGCAGTCCGAACTGCCCTCCTCCACAATATTAAGAAGAAAGAGGCCTTACCTGGTGGAGTAACCAGGTACGACAGCTAATGTAAAATAGAGTTAAGTTCGTATTATGTAGAGAAATGGTATTGGGTGTCAGCAGATATTAAATATCAAATGTCTTGGAAGGGATTGGGAGCAAAAAATAAATAAATAAATAAAACCTGATCGTGACAACTACATTTCAGTGCATATAGCCACCTCATGTATGTTGCTGTGTTTTGTTTTGTTCATGGCCTACTGGTACTGCTTCAATCCCACGTCATAAGCTTCATTTCTTAAATGATGCTCTTCACTCACTCATATTCCAGCTTGGCTTTAGCTTTGCCTTAGCTTCATAAGAGTCCACTGAAACCCAAGACCTACCGAAAGATTTGAAAGGCATGTTTTCTTTGCCAAAATGGCACCACCTATCAGCCAGAAACTGTAAAAACTAATAAAGCCTAAAATTGTGACCAATTTATTCTATATCTCTTATTTAAACATTCTGAAAAAAAAAATGTATGTATCTTTATGGCACAAGCCATTAATGACAGTCATGTGACAAAAAATCAGGGACTTTCAGTTAAACTGAGTTGAACTGCAGGTTGTGTTCACACAGAGATGATATAAGACAAGTATGGAAGCAAATTATAAATGTTAGTAGTAAATATATACCATCTTTTATATACAGTCTGTTGTTTAGACCAGACTTTACTTAGAAGCTTCATAGAATTCTGTGGGCTGATTGAGAAGTGAAATTACCCAAAACATGAATTTGTTTTGGTATTTAGGGCTTCACATAAACACCAACTGTACCATCAATTTAATACAGAATAAATACTTAACTGACAGAACAATTTAAATCAGATCTTTCCGTCACGAATGTATCTGATGGTTTATATCTTTATCCTTCTCTGCTGATATCAATTAACTAAATTCGGAAGCTGATGAAAGCCCATTTTTTAGTTGAACTATTGGCAGGTGTTTTTCCTACTATCTCGCCACTATACTAGTCCAGTGGAAGAGGTTGACAAATGAATAGGATGCCCACGTTTGATTTATAAAGTACCAGCAGTAGAAATATATCACAGAGCTCAAGACTGAGTGCAGCTGCTGACAGAAAAGTGGCTTCTTGCTCTGCGACAGAAGCTGACGTTTGAACCACAGTTTCTGTGCTCAGAGGAGGTGAACAGAGAATGGGATCGCATTACAAGTGTATATACTGTACGGTGTTGCTTTACGGTGGATTGCTGCTGCAGTGTGAACGACCCGACTTCTCTCACGAATGGACCGATGCATACATTAATGAGGATGGATGATGTGCACATCAAGTGCTTTCAGGTTCAGCTTTGTGGGGCCCTAATGTGAAAGTGGAATAGTTCACTGGTCATGAAAATTTCATCGTCTGCCATAAAGAAAGCCTGCAAAGTAGCCATTAGACAGACAATTTTAATAAGGAAGAGAAAAAAATAGTTAAGCTGAGGCTCTGAGTGTAATTTGAATTTGACTGTAGAGGGTGGAAGTAAAACTTTGAACCCAGTTTTTGTATGACCGGCACATTCATTTATTATTGAATCTGTGGTCCATTGAGTTACATTTGAAAGTCCATGTGGGATTCAGATGCTGTCGATGTCGGGCTCCTGTGGGAACGCTATGGCGTAGTGGAACATGAAAGGAAAAGGATGCAGCAAAGAGACTAAGAGAAACTGAATCTCAGGAAACAGGCGTGTTAGTTATATAGATAATGCTGCAAGTACAATGACCGAAACAGGCAACAGTCCTAAAAACTGCTCCAAACTGTATGGAGTTTGGTGTGTAGAGGGATAAATAGGAGCCTAACAATAGAAGGTGTAGGAGGGTTTCAATGCATTATACAGTACAGTGGATAAATGCTCTGTTTGACAATGAGTCACTATTATTACAAAATGATGAATACAATTCTCCTAAAATTAAAAACAAATAACTATAATGTGTTCTTTTAAAAATATGTGACACAGCAACCTCCTGTGAGTCCATGTTCATGCACCTTTAGGTTTTACTTGCTTTCTTCATTTAATGTGTTACTTATTTTGCCTTTTAACTTATTAACTTACAAATTACATTTTTAGTGCATTTTTCATTGTTGTGTTAACAATGAAACACAACAATGAAACTTTGCTTCATGTCATTAGTCTGCTCTCTTTCCTCCTGCTTCCTGCCCCTCTCTACTACCTAAATACAGATAAAAGCAAAGCCAATCAATAAAGCTCAATCAAAAAAAAAAAAAAAAAACTTTATGCACCTTAACGTTTTAAGATTAACACTCTGAACCCCATAACCTGCCGGCAGGTTTGAAATGCGTTTTTCTTAAAATAATCCCCAAAACGACAGCATTTATCGGAGCCAGAAACTGTAAAAACAGATTTTCAACTTTCCAATGGTCCATGGAGTGATCATGCTTGATGTGCTGTTCTGCAAAAAAAATAAAATAATAATAATAATAATAAAATAGCCCAATCTAAGTTTACAGTTGTGATATTTTATCACAATCTCTATATTCTACATGTCTCATTTAGGTATTTGCCAAAAATTTACTGTTTGCAAAACAGCTTTCTCGGCTGAACTGCAGGCTGTGGTTTTACACAAAGCAGAAAGTATAGAAACAAATTAAATATTTAACTAGTAAAATGTCTATAGTATGTGGAGCCACTATTTTAATCCACTGTTGCTAACACCTGTGGGCACTTGGATAAATGTTGTACAGGTTGACCCATGTTTTTTAAATTTCGTAAAATAAATAATCAAGAAATTCAACTTTTGCTTTAGTTTTTTCTGATTATGGCATTATAACTTTGTCATGCTGCACAGAAGATATTTTTGAGTCTCTCTCCTTCCAGCCATTGTTGTGTTGTTTCCATAGAAGTGCAGGACTTTATTATTGCAGAGAAAAATGAGCCCACAGTGAGTAAAAATACGACAGGAGCAAAAACTATCCAGAAATTCCTTGGGGCTTGGAGGGTTATATCAGTTGTGCCATTTCAAAATTGTTACTATTATTTTTGAGATATTAATGGGGGAAATAATGCAATGTTTTTCTAAGTCAGTTAATTCATTTATCAAAAACAGCTTCTCTCTCCTTCATACGGTTCCTAAAATGATTTAAAAACATAAAGACACACAGGAAGGCTGCAGTAATAATTAAGACAACAGCACAGCACCAGTAGAAGCTGTAATACACTGTAACAACACTAATGCTGTCGCTACAAAAATATTGTATTATGATGACAGTAGATGTGAGAGCAAACATATAATGCCAGGAGCTTCTTCATTACATAGACAGAAAAAGTTGCCACCGTTTCAATGGAAACAAACATTGCTTTGGGCCCCTTTGTAAACAGCACACAGCTGCTATTTCGAGTGATGGGAGCTCCACCTTGTCACAACAATTCCCTTAAAGAGGAACAGTTTAATGTCAACAATATTTTCTCCATCTGCCTGCTCATGAAAACCTTCCAATCCACAGGGAAAATGTTTCTCCCATTCCAAAAGGAAAATCACAATAGGGGAAGATGAACTGCTCACATCAAGCGTGCATCGCAGTCAAAGGCGCAGTATTAGCCTGCTGGAATGAGAGCTTTTTGGTGGCACACATCCATCTGTTCACTTTTGCATTTTTCAAAGAGGTGTCATGCCTTCCGTTATTTGGAAATTTCGATGCAATTTTCACAAGGAACTCCTCGGAGCGCCGTGCCAGCTGACTGATTTGCATGGCCACATTTGCAGTAAAACGGAGGTATTCCACCTGCCAGGCTCCGGCGCCTTCTTCTGAGAAGTTTGATCGCTCGCTGGTAATCTGATTGGGAGAGATCCATCCAATTTGCACTGATAATGAGACAGCTTGACAGGGACACAACGGCAATTACTTTGCGAGGCATATCGTGTCACAGTCTAATTAGACAAGGTTATATATTTCACTTGAACCAACTGTACTGTGTGTCATAGTCTTATTTTTTGCACGACGGAATTCAAAGCAGTGTACAACTGATCCAGTGGCTCTCACATTGTTTTCTATTATTCTACAATTATTCAACTTACTTTTTCAACTTACATAACCACCTTTTCCTCCGGTCGTCTCTGGTAAATGTTGCCGGTGTCTGGGAGCAGCTGATCGCCCCGAGGCTGGGAGCAGGCCCGGGGCAAAGAGTCGAGCAGCCACAATACAGAGGAACGAGTGCAGAGGTGAAGGTGAGAGTGACAGAGAGGAGATTTAATCCCCATCTTCCATCGTCGTCATGGGAAATGCAAGATCACTGGCAAGAAAGATGGATGATGGTCTTGCCAGGAATATCAGCAATCCGGCCTAATGTGCGTCACTGAGACGCAGCTTCTGGGGAATAAACCTGCTGCGGCGGTTTAAAGGGGTTTCAGCCTTAGTTCCCCCAATACAGGGATGAAATGGAGGAAGTGTCAGTTATTTATGATCAAGGCTGGATTATAGACTGGGCAAAACGGGTAAATGCCTGAGATTTAAACTGTCTCTACAGATGATAACTGGTATAACATATCACAATCTAGAGTGAGCAAAGATAGTGAGTGGGTTTATTGCAGCTTTGTAATTTATGTATCTTCTGTTCTCCGGCCTGTGACCTGAAATCAAATAAGGTCTGTCATCTTTAAAGACATTCCTGTTAGTAAAACGCATCTCAGTGGAGGTGAAGAGCAAACAGAGAGCAAAGAGGTTGTTCAGTATTGACAGACAAATTCTTTTCATTCACACAATCTGTTCCATTTGCAATCAAAACTCACTTTTGTACAACATATTTGCAAACATATACTAACTTCAAATCAACACATTTACATGTAGCTGAGTCAATGTCATGACAGTTTTCTGTGTGGCTGCTGTCCAAGGTGCTGAAGACTTTTCCTGCCTGGTTTTAACTTAGATTATAGTCACTTATTTACTGTCTGTGTGTGTTTGTTAGGCAGCAGTTTAGACTGTAGCTTTGTACCTCCTCTGTGCAACAATTACAGCCCTGTCTCCCAAAATATACAACTAAACTCCGTTCTCAATTGAAGGAAATGTACTTTCTGCTGTTTGTGTTTATCACAAATAAGTGTTTCTAGTCAACATACTGTATCTTTGCCACTTACTTTTTTTGATTTATTGTGGCTCCTTTTCAGCTAAACAGTCATATATTCTATTGGGCAGCACTCATCAAGTCAAATAAAATGATGCTCAATTGTATAGCAGGTTTTAAGGCAACCTAAGCTAAAATAAGTTGTGCATTTTATAAGACAGGCAACAACCCAATGTGTATTTAAAAGACGCAAGACAGAAAACAGGATGAAACTTCCAAAATTGATAAATGTAAAATATGAAGAACCAAGACAAACAGGATAACAACTTGCCACTCCAATTTCTAAAATATTAGGGTCACTAAAAGTTAACAAAATCCATTTAAAAAAAATACATTTTGAGATTTTTTTTTTAAATGTTTTTTTTTGTTTGTTTTTTTGTTTTTTAATGTCAATGGAGACGGCACATTTGATTGAAATAGCAATATTATTTCAAAGTTCTGAGAATCCAATGCAAGAAAAGCTCTAAAAATTACCCAGGTGCCAGTCCATGCATGCCTTAATAAACACTTTTTTTTTTTTTTTTTTTTTATAGAATCAATTCTGTATTTCACAGGAAGTCATAGCAAGGGTGTAAGAACAGGTGTGATGCTTTCCATTTCCTTGGTGCCAGTTAGGAGTCTTAAGCTGCAGACAGGAAAGAGACGTCACCCTTGTAACTCGGAAAATGGAAGAGAAGCTTCAAACATGTTGTAAAAGGGTCGTATTTGAACCCAAACTGTTATTTTCCTAAACCTAACCACCTGGACTCTCTGAATGTTGTGTCAGAGAGGAGGATGCTGCCCAAGCTGCATGTCATCTTGGACAATGTGTCACACCCACTCCATGATGTGCTGGCCAGCCACAGAAGTACATTCAGTAAAAGACTGATTACACCAAAATGCACCACAGAGCGCCATGTGGCCATCAAACTGTACAACTCCTCACTTTGAGTGTCACACACTCTGAGTCAATGGGTTTACTTTGGACTTTGGACTCTTTTAATAATGTGCAATAACTATTTCTATGTGCAATAATCCATAATTCAACTGGAGGTCAACTGTAGCATTAGTTATTACACTGTATATACATATGCAAGAGTAGAATGTACATTTATATTTCGTGTTTAGATTTATTTTATTTTATATTACGACTTATGTTTATATTTTTATTGATATATTTTATACTCTCCTACTTATTTTAAGACTTTTGATTGGGAGCATCTGTAACAAAAAGCAATTTCCCCTAGGGGATCAATAAAGTATTTCTGATTATGATTATGATTCTGTAGTTCTGATGCCTAAACCGGACCAAGCATGTAAGAAGTAGTTATCATTGTAAAAGTGTTGACCAAACCCTTGATAGTTTCCTAAACCAAACCAAACAACTAGTGAAAATCGATCGGAAACAACAGGTAAAAAAACAAAACTTAAGCCTAACAATAATGATCTCACACAGGGTGTGAAGTCCAGTTTTCTGGGTGTAAGTCCCGTTCTTCATCGCTGCAGCCTACTTACATGGACTTTGCGGATTCTGCAGACTTTCAGTGAGAATAAAAGTTTCTTTCAAAATGTTCACTTCATGCTTCACGGAATAATAATGGACTATATGTCTACAACTGCTTTATATTTGAACAAATGCCAGATGTACATAAGATGAAAGTAACTGTAGGTTGTGGTATCCAATAACAAATACAGCATTTTGATAAAACACACAATATGAACTAAAACACTCAAGTATTAAAAGCAGAGCCCATCTGTCAACTTTACAAGTGTCATATGTTGTTCATGTATATTTCATGGTATTAAAAATCGAATTCTGTACATTTTATTTCACCATCTTGTCTTTTTCGGTTCTTGGTCACCAGTTTCCTTCATACATTAGACCTTGGACTTACTGTCTGCAGTTGATTCCCCTAACTTCTTATCACCGCCACCCATGCGAAACAGTCCTGATAGCATCAACTTCTCTCAGCAGAATTTCTGTTGTTGGCGATGTTGTTTTGAGAATTATGTATGCTGGGATTCTAGTCACTTAGCTGGGCAAACATCATGTGCCTGCAATTATAAATATATGAAAATATCCAAAATACAGTCAGTAGCAAAGAAGCTCAATCAAAAATAAATGAGAGCTGGAATTTTAGCTACTACATTTTGCACCACAACTTTAAAATAATGTCTCTTACTACTATAATTATGTACTGTATAATATTATACAGTATATAGTTTTATTAATATGATTTTGGAACGTCTAATTGTAGCCAGTAATTTGCAGTTCAAACGCAATAAGGTGGCAGCCTACCAGATGTATTACAGTAGTAATAATGGTATAGTCCAGTCTGTTGTAGCTTTGTTAACCTTCACTAAAATAACTGTGAAACAACAGTATTATTCCTGTAGCTGGTGGACCAAGAAAAATACTGTAAAATAATAACCCTAACCCACAACAAACAACCATCTAATATAAATAAAGTAAATTTTCATAATCAAAATACAATAATAGTTTATCAAAATCTGGAACGGTTACTAAAGTTATTTTTGAATTATTGATAAAGCTCCTAAGATAGTTACAATTTAAACTGCATAATATGTCAAAAGTGTCACTGATCCACCTAGACTTTTCTTTCTTTCTTTTGGCTGCAGGTTTTGGTCAGTCTTGCATTTTTCAATAGTTGGTACCGCTTGTTTCTTCAAACTGTTTCATCTCTATCATCTTTAAAAGTCTGTATAAGAGCTTCAGCTAAATCCGAAGCTAAACCTAAATAATGCACACTTTACCTAATAAAAAAAAAACATATACAGAGTTTTTTTATTCACATATAAAAATACATGTGTTTTTATACTGTCTATACACTTCTCAATGACAATAATACAAAATATTTGAATGTGTGTGAATATGTACTTAAATGGTTGCTGTTAAAATGCATCTGTATGGGAACGACCGTAGAGACCGTAGAGAAGTGGTTCTGCAAAAATAGTTCTCCCAGAAAAATAGTAGTAACTTGATGTAACTCCAGTTCTTTGCATGTATGTATCCCTCAACGGGCTGCACTATGGGTCTTGTGGCAGTGGTCACCCTGGGGCACCCCTCGGCTCCACCCATGCTCATATGGTCATGAAGATTTCTATAGGTTTGGCTTGTCAAACTATTCGAAACAAACCTGTGGAAAAGGAGCTTTGTGTTCACCGTTTTACTATAGATAAGCTGCCACTCTCTCAGATTCTCCCTACTAATAGATACATTTACGTTGCAGTACTGACCTCTGATGTGAGAGGTCATCCTTTCCATTTACTATATTCAAATATCTAAATACATTACATAAGACTAAAGAAAGCATCGCTGTGGTCAAAAAATCTACATTAAAGAAGGCCTTGATGAGGAATGTGCGTCTCAGTAAACTGTGAATTATCGTGACAGCTTTAAACCTTCCATAATATAACATATTATATATATTTATGTTGTGCAGCCCCCTGAAACTGTCATCCCATCATAAATGGCACCGGCTTTTAAGCTACTTGTCATCCACATAACATTTGAAGACCGACCATAATAATCAGTTAAGTCTGTAGCTGCCTCCTCTGCAGCAGTTCAGATGCACCCAGTGTGAGGCCTGCTCAGATATGAAAATCGTATGGAGATTTACTGAAATTTGCAATATTTAATTGGAGTTTGTGTGCATCTCGGTGTATGTCTCTGTATCTACTGGCAATGTGCCTCGTGAAATTAAAGCAAAATTCTTTGATCTGATATAAGATTTGAATAGTGGAGATTTAAATATTTAAAATTCTTCTGCAGTGTCACTTTGATCTCTGAAATGATTAATAGGGGTTTGTTATAGAAAATACACTAAACGGATCTGGGAGAGCCAACCCACTGTAATTGTGAGTTGTCTCGCAGAGTGAGGGTAAATTACACATTTTAAAGTAACAGGGTAAACAGTTCATTTGAATTTTATTTCATTCTTTTATGTTTAATGAGACAAGAAGACAGAGAGTGACTTCAAACACCCCAATCTAAAGTGGAAAAGATTTTCTCCATGAGAGAATGACACTTGGAAGGGAAAAGTGCTTTCATCGTTTATCATGATGATTAGGAAGAGGAGGCTCTTTGTCTGCCATCGCTGCCTTTTTCAAGCATGAAGTGGGAGAACTTGGCCAACACCCGAGAAAGCAACAACACCAAATACTGCTGATACTGATAACAGGGACTGCTGGTTGTGTGATGATCTCATAGCTGTGGACAGCAGCGAATTCACCCACCTTCATGAAAATATACTGTACAACACTGACACTATGATCTCTGCAACCTCTTCATCTCCTGTAAACAAGTTTATCATGAGAGTGAATGAAAGTGATCTTGTAATACTCAAACAGTGTTGGGCCCATTACTCAAAAAAGTTACTTTACTTATTACTCCCTGCCAGCAGTATTTCATTACTGTTTGTTGTATTAAGAGTCCGCAAAATTGATAATTACATCCTTTTCTTCTTCAAAATTCAGACTTTGCATGTGCACCTCTTTATAATCATCAGTAAGCACAGCTAAGGTTTCAGATTAGCAGTTTTTTCTACACTCTTTCAATTCCAATCGTTATAGACAAGAGGAAAAGCACACCGTTTTCACAGCAGGATATTAGCAGCAGTGACATTATTGTGCGTACGGATGCATTACAGAACATGACCTCACTAATCAATAAAGGAACTATCAAAATACAACAACAGGTAGCGTAACAATGAAAACACATAGTATTGTACCATAATAGGTTGTAGTTAGATGGATTTTCGTCACAAATGTAAAGAAATTTTAGGATTTAAATCATAAATAAACTCTGGATGTGTTGCCTATTGCTGAACTTTCTCTCTCAAATACTCTGCAGCATCTCTTCTGGAATATTCTGATTGATGGTCATTCTAATACCCAACATTTTCGTTTTACTTGCATTAGTCTAGTATGTACATCAGATAATTAGTAGCCATCACTGTAAAATAGGACGTGATTTCTTAACTCTCCTATTGACATTGTTTTCAACTCCCCTCTAAACAACAACTGCATAATATAATTTGTGAAATTCAGTTTTCTTTTTCGTTTTCTGTGCCCCAAGACTTTCTGTGGCCTCATCTTGCCACCCTGGAGAGGCCTCTGTGTACAGTGACAACAGACTGAATATATAACTGAGCCGAAATCATTGTTAGTCAGTGCTGAACATCAGGCTGGTTTAGAGATAATCTTTACCAAAGTTGGGGCAGTGGTGGCCTAGTGGTTTGTGAAGCGAACTTGTTGGTAGCCGGTTCGAGCCCCCGGACTGGCAAGAGGTTGAGGTGGGAAAGTGAGAGTGACCGCTTGTCCCAGTCACCACCACTGTAGGCCCTTGAGCAAGGCCCTTAACCCCTGACTGCTCCCCGGGCGCTGTACTGCGGCAGCCCACTGCTCCTAGTATGTATAGTTAAGGTTAACTTTGAATAGGATGGGTCAATGCAGAGAAGGAATTTCCCCAATAAAGGTTAGATTATGTAATTGATTTCTTTTTGGCCACTTGGGGACAGAGGAAAAAATATGTAAACACAACACTGACATAATAGCATCTTATAGAATCATATTGTGATTGTGCTAGAAAATAGCTCCTAATTAAATATCTTCCATGTCTGGCCATCCAACAAATTCAAGTTTAATATCAATTCTCCTTTTAGTTCTGCTCGGTAGAAACAAGAGAAGCTGTGGAGTAGGGTGATAATTCTCTGTGGGTTTGTCACTTTGAGCGACACCTTTCACATTACACATAGTCAATTGTTAGCAGCGACTCTTCCCTGTGTGAAAGAAAACTTGATTACGTGGATAGAAAAAGGTTTGCGCTTTGACAAATTGGCTCCGGCTGCGTTAAGTAAAAACTTTTGATTACATGTTTTTAGTATAAATATATGTCAACTATAGTACTGTAGTGGTCGACAGTGGGTGTCAACATGCCTTCATGTTGCTCTCATGCTGTTTCTGTCAAGTCTGTAAAATTTAATCAAACACTCTAAGCATGCTGTGTGCAGTTTCTTTAGCAGGTGCATGCACATTGCCTGCAGCGTTTGACCAAGATGGATAATGGGAGCCAATATACAGCAAACATAGGAAAAGGCTGCTGTAGAAGAAAAACTAAGGAAAAAAAAAAATGTGACAGTAGTATGTAAAACCGTCATCTCAGTACAGGACCTGCTCTGGGTTGTACCTGCTTTTATAGTGAGGCAGATAAAAGTAATTGTGTCCACAGATTCAGCGTGTGCATCTTAACGTTTCAGATTTCAAGATGCAGGTCAGCTGCAATCACATATTTGCGAAATCAGTCGCATTTAGAAAACTGTTCGCTGCTGGGAGAAACAGCAAAAGTCGTGAGCATTGCGACTAAAGCAGTGGTTTGACTTTATGAAGAATTCCGGAGAATAAAATCTGTTTTGTTGCTTCAACTAAACCAGCACAGTTGGACTGAGGAAATAAACATGCTATGATTAATTTAGAAACTCTTACATAGAAGATCATAATAAGGACATAATCTTTGTGTGTACATGCATGTTTGTGTGTGTGTGTGTGTGTGTGTGTGTGTGTGTGTGTGTAATACAGTAATGAAAGCGTGCTCTGGTTCCAGCCAAATTCAGCATTAATGATGGACTGAGATCAGCTCTAGCAGTGGGATCAAATACTCCGTCTGCTAAATAATGTAGTGTACAGGGCCAGTGACAGTCCCATACGGACCAGAGAGAAAGCTGTTGGGAGCCTAATGTATAGCAGGTACTGTAAGTATGTCAAGCAACTGCTGTTAAATACTGCTGGGGCTGCAGGAAGGATCACTGCCAATTCTATACACTATTTATATGTGTGAGTGTGTGCGTGCGTGCAGATTTGAGGTTGCATGCGTGCGATAGTGCCCATGAATACGCTTGTGTGTTGTGTTTGTGATTATGTCGGCAATGTGTGTCACTCATCAATAATGTACAGCTCTTGGTTCTCCCCTCTTCAAAGCTAGTGACGCTCTAGTGTTCCACATAATTAACTCTCTCTCAAACACACACACACACACACATTCCCTCACACACAAACACACACACGCAGCTAAATACAGCGAAGGAAACAGCAGACAAATACATATAAATGAGTTCAACTTCTAAAAAGTCCATAGAAAAATCAAACAAAAAACTTAAAACACCCTCTTTTAAAATGTAGTATAATGTGTATTAATATACCGAAGAATCATTTATAGTCTAATCCTACTTCAACAAAAATATGCTTAAGATCATAAATGACCTGAGAAAGGTAGAATCCGCAGCCCCTGCGATTAAAAACACAACAACACAGTTTTAACATTTAAAAGATATATTTAGGCTTATTAGAGCTCACACATCTGCAGGGTAACTTATCTCAATTTATTTATTTATTTTTATTAATTTCCACTAAGGTTATCTGCCTCCCAGTGGCCATTAAGGAGCAGGGCATAACCTACACATGGCATAACGAACCCAAACTGTTTTAACTCCATGAAAAGATAAAAGCCAACGATAAATGCATAGTTGTCTGTGTAGACAAAGCCTATTATATCACGTTCCTCTGAGCTGCATAAATGTCTAAAAACTACAAAAAAATACACAAATGAGCGACTCTGGTGCACTAGATGGCGTGTTCATTCATTACAATGAACATGGGCACTGTAACTTACTTTGACTCAGTCACACATACTATCCTGCTGCTGTGAACTACTGTTGAACTATTTACACCTGGTTCAGTCAAGTTTGTTGAAAACTACAGAGCCCAGCTATGTTAGCAAATAATTTTCCTTTTTTTTTTAAAAAAAAAAAAAAGGAAAATTATACTTGACACCTGGTTTTACAAATGTACATGGAACTGGGGCTGCTGACCACAGACAGGTTGGAGGAATCAAAAAGTTCTGGGAGACAGAGCAATGCATTGCTGTATTTGCTCTTTAATGGAGTTTGTTGATAATGACAAAAATAAATCATATCACCAACTTTATCCCTCAAGTATTTTTCTGGTATGTTGATTAAACACAAACATGTGACTCATTGTATATAAAAAGGAGACGACAAAGAGTGAGATGTAATGTGGCACAAATATGAAAACAATAACGTTTCAGATATTATGGGCATTTTTGGAGTCA
>OMNN01090264.1:0-19756 GCA_900302755.1 Chromis chromis
TGATTGTGTGAAGGATTCATATCTGTTCTCTGTCATCAGGACCACTGAGAACAACATGTAGGAACTGAAAGAGTGTAATAAAAAAAAGTATGTTGAAATACATAAAGCCTAAAAATATAACATTAGGATATGATGAAAATATGATCCAACAATTTATTTACTACATTCTGGTGATACAAATAGTAAATAGAATCAGAATTAGGAAAGAAACAGTCATGCAAAACAGATAAAGATGATTTTGTGACATGAGTGATGGACCAAACTTTAAGTACAGCCACTTATTCATTGGAAAACCATGATGCTAGAAGTTATCTCTGTACCAGGATGTTTTTGAAATTGTCAATCCTCTTCATCTCTGATTGAAAAAAAACCACATAGTTGTCTTGGTCTATCTTTCCCTTTATCTGTTCAGTACTGATCACGTTCCTTGTCTCACTGGCTGGAGATAATGACATGAAACAATTTAAAAATGCTTACTCAATATTTTGACTGGTATTATAAAATCATGCAAAGTGAGATTCAGACAGATGATCCAAATGTATGCAATGTGTGAGCTCTGTTGGTGATCTACGAGCTGAACCGTCGAGACATCAAAGGCTCAGAAGTCTTTTCATGTTTTCCGAACTGGTCTTACACCTTTTTTAGGCCATGACATGTTTGAAGGTGTCTTATTTTACATTGTACTATTTTATTAAGAGAAAGAAATGGCCTCATATATTAACTTTTGAACCAGTGTATCTGGCAGTTCAGTACAAATAATCAGATCTTTTACAAAGTCATGTGTTGTCAACTCTGAGGTGGCTGAGATCTCAGGGTCAAGCCATTCAGAACTGCAATTTCTTCAGGTTGCTGTGAAGAAGAAGATGACTGGACATTTCAAAATGGAACTGGTGAACAAACGGTTCTGAAAAACATTCCAAATGGCGTTCATAGTTTTGCTATTGCTGTTTTCTTGCTACTATAGTCTTGCTATAGACTGAGATAAACAAGTGATAACATAACCTGTAACTTGAAGCTTACAAAATAACTGAGTTGTCTTGACCAGTTTTCCGAGTTTTGGCCTGAGAGAGTTGCTGAAGATCATTACAAATTGACCAGATAGCCGCTAAGATTTCATTAAATCTTGACTTGGGTATTTTTGCAGGATACTATTAGAAAACATAGTATATGTGTTTTTTTCTATTAGCCTCAATGAAATGAGCACTGTTGACATTAGGGAGTGTCGTTTCTATGAAGGCTGTGCTTGGTCTGAAACAATGTTTATGTAAATGGAACATTTCAAAGTATGGACACCACAGGATCTATGGTTTCCCTGCAGAACATTGTAATGTAATTGTAATGGGTTTCTTAATGTCATTCACTCGGCCTGTCCTGTTTTAATGTTGTGGCCGATTATTGTAGCTTGTTTAAGGTTAGAGAGATCTTTAAAGGCCTTTCTAAACCTGCTCATGCACTTTGCAAAAACAAAAAAAAAACAAAAAAAAACAGTCTAACTGACTGTAGTCTTTCATTAAAATTTTAAACACATACATGCTCAGATTGTTTTGTGAAATGTTTCAGGAACGCATGTCTTTAGTTTGAGTTGTGTTTTTTTCTTGTTGCTTCTTTTTTTGGACAGTCCTGCTGTTCTTTAAGACAGTTCATGCTGAGTATAAATCGAAACATTGAACATAACAACATCTACTCCTTTATTTCTGCATCCATTACCCATCAGAGCTGGCATTAACTCTGGAGTTTCTGTAAAAGTCTTTTTTGATTGGCTTTATCCAACATTTTGACTTTATTGAAATAAAACAAATCAGATGTAGCTGCTGCAGTGACTTGGAGGTTAGGGGATTTGTCATTTTTTACCTTTTTGACTATCGTAAGTAACTTTGAAGTAATAGCTGGAATGAAAAAAATATGATGTTTTGTAGTCAATGAAGCCATTTCATTATTAATATAGTTGTCTGTTTTTCTTCTATTTCCCGAGGTGGTTTTTCTCCTTCAACTCCGAGAAGGGCACTGGAGTGGAGAAGACAGATTTATGGCATGTGACGATGTGCCCCACTCACAGTTTGAAGGTTTGCTTCAGCTCATTATCTGCTCAGTTCTTTGAGCTTAAGAAGCAAGTAAAAGTTTCAGACAAAATCGTTACCGCGTTTGTATGCAATTACTGAGTTTTATTGCTCATGTATTTTCCCATTTGCATGTCTGTTCCTCAGTTTGAAGAGCTTGTTTGAAGATAGTAGTACATTTGTTCTGTTTATTCTAATGGGAAATGCAGTAATCCTTACGGGGTGTGAAATTCTTACATTACATGTGTTCATAAAAATACAACCCCTAATTTTCTTTCTGACATTTTTAGGAGGAAGGTCTTTTTCTAGCCCTCTTCATCTGCATCATTTTTTCTTTCATTGTTGTTTCTGTCCCTCCCTTTCTCTCCATCTTTCCTAACCTTTATTGATCCCCTTGGGGAAATTCCTTCTCTGCATTTGACCCATCCTATTCAAAGTCCGGGGACTCGAACCGGCGGCCCAGTGGTTACAAGTTCGCTTCACAAACTACTAGGCTACCACAGCCCTAAAATAATTTAGACATTGCTTTCACTGTGGAAGACACTAAAAACAACTTTTGAGTAACATTTGCAGAAAGGTTAAAGGACAATCTTATAATGAAACATTTACATTTGTCTGTAAAACTGAGTGGGAATCAATGCAACATAAGCGAAAATAGCATGTCAATTTTACTGAAAGAATTAGTTTAAATGCAGCATGATCATGGTGATTCATGGGGATGTTGGATTCACCAGTTCAAAATGTTTTTACAGAATTATTCAATCATAGATGCCAGGTTTTTTTTTAAACATAAAAACAACTGAATTATTAATATTTTTTACTGTACTGAACAAAAAGGCAAAAGAAAAATGAAACTTTAACATTCTATGTAGATGTTGAAGGGAATCCCCATGCCACTTTGAGCATCTTTTCAGGCAAAATAAAGTTCAACAGCTGATTATCCGTGAGCAGCACAAACAAGAATCAATCAGGATTTTGAGATGGAGTGAGGCTGAGTGATTAGTTGTTTAGTTGAAAATGGAAAGCGCAAAGCAGAATCAGTCATGGGTAAATTGCATCAATGTTCTAAGCCCTCAACAGCACACAAACACAATTAAAATGTGAATGAAAAGAGATTATTAGTTTCATTATCAGTATGTGACATTTGCTACAACACCCATTTTTAATCAGTTTAAGGTAATTGTAATTCCTGGAAAAGTAAAATCCAGTTTTAATACTTGAAACTACAGGGATGTATGTAATTATCTAGTGCTTGCTGGTTGGAAAGTGTTCAGATCACAGCATAACACTATTTTCATGCCGCTGCTCTCAAGTGTCAGCGAAAAAGGCATCTAAAAAAAAGGGGCATTTTCTTGATTTGCTGAAATGTGTCACTGTCGCAGAGAGTTCAAAGCCTTGGTAACTATTAATCTATCACAGGCTTGGCTCCCTGGCCCCTCCGCTCTGACCTTGGGCAACAAACAGCATTACCGATGTATTACAGGAGCAGAGACTGAATAATTACATGGAGGAGTTGAGGGAATTTGACACACAGCACGATGGGTTGGATGCTGCTAGCACAGATGGGTATAAATACTGTATGTCACTGGAAACTTAAAACGCCTACAAATTTGATTCTGTGTGGGGTAGAATCAGTGCGGGTCGTCATTATGACCAAGGCTTGTATTCCACAAATATTACACTGTGGTTATCTGAGCACATTATAATTACAGCTATCCAGATGTTCAGGTTTGTGCATTTGTACTTTCCTTCACTGAAATTTAAAAAAAGTCTTTTGAAAGTAAGAGTTTGCAACTAACAGTAATTAAGCAAAACCAAAGAGTGAGTCACCTTTTTGCTTGTTTGGTCAAAATAGACACTGATGGAATGTGTTTGGAAAATAAATAGTAAAAATGGAATATCTGAGTAAAAACTCTGATATATGAACACTTTAGCATTGCACCTGTACACTGTTTATAATGTGTGATCGCTCAATTAATATTTATTTGTGAACTGCTTCAGAAAAGTTTATTACAGAACTTCTCTGGACTGAATGCAGGTAAGTTTTGCCCAGAAATATAATGTAACCATGTCTTTATACAGAGAGCCACAACAACAGGCACCAGAGAGAGGGGAAGTAAGTTCCAGGAGACCTTGAAGCCCATAAGAGGCCAAAAAAAAAAATCACTATACAACCTGGTGCTCGTAGCACTGCCCTTATTACAACAGTCAGCACTTGGTTGCACCAAAGTTTGTATAGTGCCAACGTTAGCACTTATTTCAGCACCTGCTGAGTCATCAACACCTCCTGCACACCTAATCCTGCATTTGTCCACCATTAGAGGGGGTGTCTAGTTAATGTCTTCTGGTCTCCTGATGTCTCTGGATAATAGCGATTGCAAATGAGAGCAACTGGTAGCCCTATCTGTTACTCCAACAATCCATACTAGTGCTGGGAGGCTCAAACACTATTTTTCTTCAGTATACCAAGTCTGGAACTGTAGATTATTTCCAGAACTAGTACAGTGCCCATTCAAAACATGCCTGTTCAGAATGGGCTGATTACAGCGTGATATTATGTGGCTAACACTGGAAGTTCCTTCACATGATGTGCCCTGTGTGGTGTGTCACTGCAATAAAAAAACAAAACAAGGCCTGTGTGCCTGTTCTGACTGTTTTCCAGTGGCAGTACCTACCAGTGCAGACTCAGTTCATATCAAACAGATTTGTTATTCAGTTGTGGCCAACACTACTCCATACATTACTATGTGGCTGATTTTATGCACAGTGAGTGTTCAGGTCAAGCATCAGGCAACAGTGTCAAAGCCGTGAATGGTTAATCATGTGATTTAAAAAAGGAGTCTTAATAAACTGTATTTATTGCCCACCCACAGGCACTGCACCTATCAAATTACAAACACATCAGGTCCAAGCATGATTAGTACACAATTAAGTTCTATCACTACATGCAGTATGCACTGAATGCAGTTACTCACTTTTACCCAACATGCTCGTATTAAAATAGGTTGTTGTGGTCGTGTATGAGTTTTCTTTCCCTGTTTACTATGCGATCATAGTTCTGTTCATTTGGAACAATCTTCATGATACACTGACAATAATATGCTGTTAAGCTCACAATAAGCCTTACACTTGGTTTATTCCTTTTGTCATAGCAGTTCCATTAGCAGTTCACCAGGTGTGTGCTGATGAGAGAGGAAACATTCAGTCCCAGCATTCCAGCATACATATTGATGTGACCTTCTTTTCTGCATGTAGAAGGATAAGAGCAGGAGCAGCATCTACTGAGGCTGCAGTTCAGTCTGCCTGATGGTGAAATTAAACTGTATTCTTCAGCCCCACCTGCAACAGCCTGCTCATACACCTGCGCCCCATGTCTGAACAAATGAACCAAACTAACTCATCTTGATTTACATATATATTTATTTATGGCTATTTGTGATTTCTTCTGACATCTGCTCCCGTGATCCCGTAGCTTTACCAAGATCAGAGAAGGTAGCAAAAAACAAACATTGAAATTCATAGTCATAAAATAAATAAATAAAACAAAACTTTGTGTGGCGCTCTGGATTCTGCCTTTAAATGTCAGCAAAGCAGACTTGATATCAGTCATTGTGACATTTTTTCATGCATAGTATTGCAGAAATATATGGCCTCTCCTGAATATGGATGACGATTTTACTCGTACATGCAAAGATCTTGATGCTCTGCGGATGTTCGGGTATAATGCAGTTTTCTGACCTGCCAAAATCAATATTAAAAATTGTCAACTTGCGTCGAACTTTGCTGTGAAAAACATAATTATAATGTTTGTGTTTTAGCTGGATTCAAAACCAGACACTGAGGCTGGAGTAAAAGTTAAGAGGTTTATTGGGGCCCGAAGGAATACGTTAGGGAGGTGGCTGGCTATCTTGTTGGCTGGCAGAGAGAAGGACAGTCTTGCCTGTGAGCTAGAGGAGATGTGGGCTTGTGCAGAGAAGGAGTTTAGGATTGGCATGGAGAGGCAGTGAGCACAAGTGGTCCCAACATAGAGTAATGGTACCTGTCCACAGGGGCATTTTTACACACGAGGCATCACACTGCTTCGCAACATTGGACAATTGATGCTCATCAACATTACTTAAAACTGCATCTAATTGGAAGATGCCTCACTTGAAGGCGGCCTGCTTCTAGATTTCGGACCAACATGGCAGCTCGCTTGGAAACTTTCTCTTTTATTGCAAAAGCTGTTTGGCAAAAAGTGTTTCTTAAAACATTTGGCGACAAATAAGCAATGCAGTTGCAGAATCTGTCCTCAGATTAACAACAGTTAGTTAAAAAGTTTTTATTAAAGTTTCACAAGGTGTTGGATTCCCACTTGACATGCCTCACTTGCAAAAAAGCTGAGACTTTAACTTTACGCAAATTAAGAGTGAGCAACACGATGCCCGTCTCTCGAAATGCAGGGCGTTTCACATAGACAATGAATGGGAAGCACTGAAGTGACGGACCCTGTGGACACGTATCATTAGTGGCAAGCAACCAAAGCATGCCCCTCATCATGTCTATACATCAGTCAGCTACAACATTAAACCACCTGCCTAATATTGTGTAGGTTGCCCTTGTACCTCTAAAACAGCCCTGTTCCATTGGAGCATGGACAAAGGACCTCTGGGGGTGGCAGGTCCTTTTGGTCCCGGAGGTTACAGGGAGTAAATCAGATTTGTTCTGGCACATCCCTCAGATGCACTACTGGATTGGGATCAGGGGAATTTGGAGGCTGAGTCAACACCTTATCTCAGCCTCTTTGTTGTGTTCCTCAAAGTTTTTTTTAGCAGTTTTTTCGCTGTGGGCGCATTGTCCTACTGTTGTGGAGTGCTGTTGTGTGCTTGGTGTTCAGCAATGTTAAGGTGAGTGGTACGTGTCAATGTAACGACGGCATGAATGTCAGGACCCAAAGTTTCCCAGCAGAACACGATATTGTAATGACATTCTGAATATTATTCAATTAACCTGTGAGTGGTTTTAATTCTGTGGCTGATATGACTAAATCAGCGAATGGGCTGATTTGTAGCTGACTGACATCTGAGTTATCCTTCCTGGCAGTGATCAAACCTGTATTCCAGTGTCACTGTCTTATGCCCCGACAGTAAAGCTCCTAAAATGACTAGTTTTAATTTGATTGAAATGCACCTGGAAGAAAAGGTAACACTTATTTTAAAACTTTAAATGAAAGTAAAAATCTTTGCAGAAATTCAACATCCAGCCTCGTACTTTTTCTACTTTTAAGACTTTAAATCATAAAAAACTTTCGAGAAACCTTCCAACCCTCCCTCTGAAGTACAGAAGTTGTTCACATTAAACTGTCCTCAGAGCTCTGGAAGCCTTGAGGAGCACTGAACTGTGCCAAGTCAGGTTAAAACCCTCGAGACTGAGCTGAAAACAACAAATCACACCACAGCAAGGCCATAGTCTAGTGGGAGACAGTGGAGGCAGACCTAACAGACTCTTTTATTTTGAACATCGATTTAACTATCTACAATATCTGGCTCAAGGTTTCATTGAATAGTTTGACATAGACTACAGTTTAGGTGAGTGAAATGTTGGGTAAAGGGTCTTGGGTGAGGAAACCGTCAAAGTTACTGAGAAGAAAGAAAGTCACGGCTGAGTAGTAGAAAATCCAACACTCATTACTGTAACATTGCTGCCAAAACACAAGTGCTTTATAAAATTGTTGCCAAAGAAATGTGATTTAGGAGGATTAGATCAGCCTTTGGAAGAGTAGTATTCTTGCCTGGATATATTGCAGGAAAATTCAATGAAATAAAGATTTTGTTTCTCTGCAATGCTCCAAGTTGTTGCAGCCTACTCCGTCTCAATTGCTACAGTTATTCCCTTCTCGCAAACCAATCATTGCTGGTTGAATAAAACATGCTGCTACCTGTGTGCTGGTGCAGGAATAACGCCAGAGACACCAGATTTTCAATTTTGGTATACTAGTGCTGATTGGCTTAACATGAAGAACCTGATGGATTCATTTTGCATTGCGTTTTGCAACATTTATTCTGAATAAAGTTTCATCATAGTTATAACCTGCATACAGCTCTGCGATTGAGTTACTCCCAACACCTGGACATCATTCTATGGATAATAACATATCAATGCAATGCTATGTTAATATCATATCACTAGAACGAGCACAACTGGAGCTTTGTAATTATGTTTGTGACACATTTGTGCATAGGCTACTGAAGTAATCACACTATGGACATTTGCCTGGTTTACCACCTCTGCAAGTAGATACACCTCACTGACTATGACTATGACAGTTATTTCCATGAGACACATTTTTCCCCCTAATTTCTTTGTCATACAGTATCCCGCCATTGTAGTTTTACACAGCTGTGAAAAGATATCTCCTTTAAGGTGGGGAATGCGTAAAAACAAAAACAAGTGCAAAATGTAAAGGAGTTTTTCCTTGACTTAAAAGATAATGTGAAAAAATCTGCAAGTATCATCATATCAAAGGATCTGAATAGCCTTGACTGTTGTGAAAAAAATGAGATGCAGCATGTATGACTGGCCCTTATAATAACCAAGATAAGAGCTTAAAAGCAAATGGAATGAGGACTCAGCCAAGGACTTAGGGTTAACCAGCATTGTGTAAAGCTTGAACTTAACAGACATTCACATGTGAAGGTTCCACACTCCAGCTTCAACACGAGTCGCTTTTGACCATGATCACTCACCTGTGTCAGTTTTTTATATAGAAATGCATTAGACATGCATATTATTGTAATATCTTAAAAACATTTAAATGAAACTGAAATACGTTCATGCACAGGAGGATATCATTATTGCTGTTGTTTTGTTTTCTGTAAGAACATCAGTCAGTTAGCATGAAAGAGAAAAGAGGATAGTTTACACATTATTACCTCCGTTTGCCATCACAACATCTTGTCTCCTCCTGTCTCTAAACAAAAGTGCTGCAGCAGCTTTTAGAGGTTGTTGCTCACTCTTGGTCAACTAAACGTGTCCTTGCCCGCTTAGGTTTTGTGATGAACAGCTTTAAGACACGATGTTTACATCTTTCAGACTTTATAATGTAATAGTTTGAAAACAGATGCCAAGGGTACCTTTCATACATGAACTGTATGTTGCTACACCACATCTAACCTCCATCATCTGTCAAGACATTTGGAGATTGAAGAGGTGAGACTGAGGTCCTGCTGACACCCTGAGAGATGAGCTGAGGTGGCGACTGGTCTGAGGGATGAACTCCGTCTGTTTACATGCAGAATATCAATAAAACATGAGGTGTTTGGAGACTCTGTGTCCGCCAGCTCACTTTTATTTATGGAGCTTCTTCTGCATAATGCTGCTGAAGATGTAATCAGTGGAGCAGCAAAGCCCAGTGATCTATGTCTGCACTCTTATCGGATCACTGCTGGCTATGCAGGGACAAAATGTACCAATGTTCCTAATTAATAGTGGACATTAGGTAGATGTTGCTGGGTCAAACACCAACCTCAGCCCTTCATCTTCTTCCACATCCATATCTGCCACGGCGATAAGAGACAAACATGATGTTGAAAAATGTTTAACAGAAATTAAATCATTATCCAACTTTGAATCCCCAAGGTGGCTTAGTGGTGACGACTGATATGTATCGGGAGGAATATTAAATCCTCTTGTGGAAGCAGAGGAGACTCTGAGGAGCTGGGTTATCTTGACACTGTGCCCCTTCTCTCCAGGGTATTTGCTCATATAATTTACCACTGTTATTTCTACATCACAAATTATAAAACAGCTCCAGCAAGTAGCATCGGCAAAAATGAAGTTTTGTGAATAGTTTGAACTTTAACTTTGTTGCTAATACTTGATGACTGTATTCAGTTTTGTCCCTTTGGCTCTTGGAAATGGACAAACAGTCTTACAAATGGGACTTTAACTTTATAAGAAAAAGTAAACATGAGATTCAAAGTTGAAAACCAAGTTGACAGAAAATGTATTTTTTTTTGTTCCTATGGTACAACCCATTCACATTTAACATTATAAAACAACATACACAATATTCAGAAATGAACCGTTGCATTAGTTCAAGCACACCACTTCAGACATGCTCACGTCAGTCAATTCATGTCTCTTTCAAGCTCATTATGAGGTTTACTAAGATGGCTTTTAAAACTATCTCTTTTCACTATTATTCTGCTGACTCTCTGCTAAAAGTCGAAAACCCTGCTTGATGCTGCATCTCCCACGACCACCAAAACCTCTTCCTTACTTACTTCATTTTTAACTTCCTAATAGCTTAATAAATTGTACCAGACACGATTTTCCAAATTATATGATTCCGCAAAACATTAGATTAGAATTAGATTATTTTATGTTTAATGCATTTTTAACATTTGCACGTGGCAACTACAGTATGATCAGTGCTCAGAGAACATTGTGGTCACGGCAAATAAACTTTGCTTAAGGCCTTATTTAGACTAGACAACTACCGCACTTGCATAAAGTTTGGGAAAGGTCATGACTGTGCATAAGAAAAAGATCAATTGTGTGAGGGAACACAAACTCCAGTCTATAAGTCAGACATGTCACGCGCCCATCCTCAACCCTGACCTCAACCCATACATCTTGCTTTTCACAATAAAAAATACATACATTTATCTACTGGAACTGGTAAATTATGATGTCTAGAGTCATCTAACATAAACATAATTCCTTAGCATACTGGCCGAGGCTGTTCCTTGACACGTGTTTATAGCTGAAATTGTGTTTTAATTAAAACTCTATCTTACACTGATCAGTCATAACATGAAAACAATTGACAGGAGAAATGAATAACATTTTAAATGACATATCATTCATCTCATGACAGTGCATTTGTCTGGATGTTAGTTTGGCATGTACCACCTACCTAAACATTGTTGCAGACGAAACACATCCAACCATGGCCACTGCACTTCCACTGCACTTCCAGCCTCCTTCAGCTGGAACAACGTACTGAAAAAAGGAGGCTCAAGAAACAAAACCAAGAGCTCAAAGCATTGACCTGGCTGCCAGACTTCCCAGATATCAATCCAAAGGAGCATCTGTGGGATGCACTGGAACAATCCCAAAGAAGTCACCGCCAACACCCCTGCGCCAGACACCTCCAGAGGTCCCATGTCCATATCTAAACAGGTCAGACCTGTTTCGGCAGCAGAAGAGGGACCTACAATATATTAGGCAGGTGGTTTTAATGTGAAGGATGATCACTGTATGTCGAGACAGAATTTTAACTAATTAAAGAAGGGTGAGAGGCAATCAATATGGAATCACTGAGTAGTCCACAAAGAATATAAGACTCACCAAAAAACAAAACAATATAATTGACACCTAAAGAAACACCTCATATCCAGGCTTTGGTGTTCTGTCGAATCATAGCCAGCTTTTTGCTTTTCTACTTGTCAGTCTTCAACAGCAAATAAAAGCTTATTCCTGCATTTTTTTCCCCACGTCATTCATTTTTAAAGGTTGCATGTCTGCTTTATACTACATTTATTCTTTATTACAGTAGTTGTGGGATTGGCTCACAACAAACGACAGTGCACACATTTGTGGGAATGAAGAGACATGTCATGCAGTACACAGAATTTGGCTCGTTGATGTGTTTTTAAAGGTGATAATGGATGGCTGCCAGAGAGGAATACGCATCTGTATAGCAGGCCTTGGTTGCATAGATGACATGTGTTATTGGGAGAAATTTACTATTGGTTTTATGGAATGTGATGACAAGAAAATTACAGAAAATAACCTGCCTAATCCTGGAAAAGCAATGAAAGAAAAGGGGGCATGCACACTGATGCCACATGTTCCATTTATGTTACAACTAAACAACTAGAAATGGCTGAAATATCGCAGCATGCATTAAAGAAAAATACTGAGCTCCATATATGACCATAATTCTATCTACCTGTGCATCAGCAGCACTTCCGTCATTTGTCACTCATGTTAGACCCGCTTGCTTAATCGTGTTTTTAAACTTGACAGTGTTTTGCCACTATAAAAAGCCACATTGCTATTCCAGATCAATTTTCCAGAACAATTATGATGGATACAAACTGACAACAGAGGTCTGCGGTGTCGTTTATAATCAGGCGGGTGGCGATGTGGTTTCTGCCTGTAGTGCTGCAGTCTCATCAGATCACTAATCAGGGAGAATACTGCTGGTAATTATCCATCCCACCTCCACAGTGCAGCAGGAAACAGCAGCAGAGAGTCAGCGCACTCTCCACCCGCCTCTTCTCTTTCCACTGATTGCTGCCGTTTCATCTGCACAGAGAAGCATTAATCAACTCTCTTCATTCAGGTGAGAGCACGTTTATTCATAACACTTGACACCAGCCTTGAGTGAGCAGCGTGTTAAATTCAATTATCATTCCAGTGAGCCGTGGAATGCTTTTGCCCACATGTTACATTGCAAAACATGAGCAGAAATCCTAAAGGTATTTAGGTAATATTAAATCATGTAGGCAAGCACTGATATAGATACAATATGATCATTCAGAAATGACAGTAGAGGCGGAGGAAGCTCTGAGGGGCTGTAAAATAATCTGTCACAGGCACGTAGATTGAAAAGTGAAACCCTCAGGACTTCGGGGATGCTTTGCTGTGTCCTGTTACAGAGAAATGGAAAGAAAGAACACTTAACAACAACAAAAAAGGCTGTATCCAAGAAAGAAAAGCTATGACATCTACTAAGTATACAAAAGTAATCCAAAATGTCAAGCAGACATAGAGAGAGGTTTAATTTGGAGATGGATTGTCAGCAGTCCTGGAAAGTGTCACAGCAAGAATCCTTCCATTATGAACATTCAGCCAATTATAAAGTAGTTTCTTCTTCATAGAAAACAGTAAAAATGAACAATAAATTACTAAAATGAATGAAAATGTGATGTTTGTTATCAAGTTTAGGAATAATTTCTCACTACAGTTTCATCAGTTCTTTTTGATCTGGCTTTGGCTTTTGAAATGATTTCAGCTCTGTGTCTCTGTAAAGGCAATGCCTGGGTGTAAGAATTCTCCCCTGGATGTCTTTGCTTTTTCTGTTCGCTGCCCAGAGAGCTGCTAATGAGAGGCTTGAATTACTCCCGTTGGGAAAAGGAAATACCTGGAGATCACCTGATGCATTCTGCAACATCTGATGAGCTCCAGAGGGAGAGCTGCTCCTGTGCATACAGGCAGAGCATGCAGGCAGGGAGGAGATTTAATGGGTATGAAGTAAACCTATATGTTTTTACACAGCAAAGAGCATTAGACTGCTGTGGGAAAACAAGGACAACATAGCCTTCTTCCTACCAACCAACTTACAATGTGCTGTCCAAACAGGTGTGCTAATCCACACCGGTGTGCATTTTATTTGTAGTTTACATTTAACTGCTGGATGTGGTCAAAGGTTTGTGTTTACCAGCTGTGATCAGCATAGCTGGTATTGTTTTCACCTTCTGAGGTTGTCTGTGTGTATATGTATCATGGCAAAATGTGGTCCAAGAGACACCTACTGTAGCAGAAACTACCACAAAAACAGTATTTAACACAATAGCATCACATCCTTGCAAAATGTAGTCACAAAACTTTACAGGTGTGTAGTCCATCCATTCATTATCTATACAGGGTCGTGGGGGAGCTGGAGTCTATTCCAGCTGACTCAGAGCAAAGTTAGTTTTCACCCTGCACAGGTCATCAGTCTATCACAGAGAGACAGACAACCATACACACTCACATTCACACGAATCACCAATTAACCTCAGCATGTTTTTGGACTGTGGGAGGAACCAATGAGAACCCATGCAGGCACAGGGAGAGCATGCAAACTCCACACAGAAAGGCCCCAGGCTGGGAATCGAACCCAGGACCTTCTAGCTGTGAGGCAACAGTGCTAACCACTGCATCACCTTGCTGCCCCATGTATGTAATTAAGATCTAAATGAAAGGCAAGATGGTCTGTGATGTACACACATTGTAGTCTACCTTTGGATTTTTGTATCACCCATGCGACCCAACATCTTTTATTATGGCTGTTACTATTACTACTGGTAGGCCTTCTTTACCTTTAAGTGTGTCAGGCTGACTTTCTATAGATTTAGGAATTTCAGAGTACAAAGATGAATAGCAAATATTAAGGTTATTACACAGTCTAAAACAGGAAATCAAACAATTCATCTTTTCATTCATCTGACTCAATCCTGCCAGTGTCTCTCTCCCAAGTGTGTTGAAGTGGCTGATAAGTAATCAAACTCCCCTCTAAGTGGCACTGATTCTCCAGTTTCTAAACAGCAAAACATTCAGGATCATAACAATATTTAGAGAGGACTCAACTCTATGCGACTCAGGTGAAACCCAGGTGATCTCGTGTCACATTTTTAAACAGTCAGTGATCCATCAGACATGTTTAAAACCCCAGTCTTCTCAGTTCTGAAGGGCTCTAATTATTCACCCCATGCTACGTCTCCTGCAGTCACACAATGAGATTTTAGTGCAGGCTCTATTAACCTCATGCAGACAAAGAGCTTAAAGTTTTCCAAGCATTTCTGCTTTTCTTAAATCAAACAGATGCAAGACTCTCTTGAGATGCTGCAGATACTGAGTTTGGAGTGACGAACTGAAACTAAAGAGTGAAATACAAACTGTTTCCAAAAGCAGCAGGAAGCAGCAGCCTGTCCAGAGATTGCTGTTAGAATTTGTCCTTTGTCTCCAACTTTCCGTGAATGAACTTAACTAATTATCTCATATGAAGTTTGTGGGAGGTAGTGTGAACATGCTGTGTGCTGTTTACTGATGTAATGTTATACAAAATCTGTGTATTGAAGATTAGATGTTTGAGAGATTTCCATAAGTGGCCAATGTTGCTAGACTCATGAAATCACCTTCTTGAAAGTAAACAAGTTGAGGTAGCTTCACACTGGTACAAAAACATATGTACATTCATGTTTTCCAGCAATTTATTGGCAGATTTGAAAAGGAAAAACTGGAAAAACTACCAGCAACCAGTGATGCTGAAGACAACAGCTGGCCTTAGAGGTTTTTTAATGGAAGCAATTGTTACAAAAGGTGAAATAGAGGAGATACTGTAAAGAGGAGTTACACCAAAGACATGAAAACCAATGAGTACAGTGACAAACTGGTATAGACCAACTGTTCAGTTAGAGTACAATAGAGTCCTACAGGGCCATTGGAGATGAATAGATAAAATACATCAAGATTTGATTTCTATCCAAATGTAACAAAAGCTTTGACTGTATTATTTTTAATTGCAAAGGAAAATGTTAATTAATGTGTTTTTCCATCTATTACCATTATGCGAATATTCAAATAAGATAAACAAGTGATGGCACTAATTTTTCAGTTCATCTGCCAATAATGCAAACAAAAAAGAATCAACAAGACGACATTAAAGAATGCAAAACAAGTTTCTGTACAGCATATGTCTTATTGACTTGTACATAGGATTATAATAAAACGATTAACTGGAAAGAAAACCAAAGAATCCTTTTCTGTTCTTCACTTGAAGTCATTTTAACAACATGACATGCTCATCCATCAGACTAGGATCATTGATTCAAAGATAAAATCTTTGGTTTTCTCGCTGCCACTGATACACTAACTTCAGCCAAGTGTAAAAACGTTTTGTTATATTTTGAGATTTTGTTCATTGTCAGCATTTCTACTCATGTTTTCTTTGTACAGGTGTAAATGCACCATAACAGGATGGAGACCTCATGTCAGTTAAACTGTAGCTAAACGCGACACAATTGTGGCTGCTATTAGTAACAGGAGGTTCAGCTCCTTTACACACATGGACTGTAGCTCATGCACACAGGTGTTTGCATTTTCTCGCTAGAACTCCCAGCAACTCCAGCCAGCTGCAGCCTGAACACAGGTTCAGTGACAACAGCTGTGGGCCTTTAATAGCTTTTCATCAGTTTTATTCCAGCCAGTGTTCATCTCCTTTAAAAACTGAGCTCTTGTTTCTTATCGGTGGAGAACTAAAGTCTGTACTACAGAGCAGGATTTGGGGTTAGTGAGGTAACTTCAGGTTTAACCCAGGTGACTTATGCTGCACATATAACCTGCTCTGGAACACTCTCTACTGACCAGTCAGTTCTGTTGGGTAACGACATCCCCATTTGTAGAAAATCTCATGGAGCTCGGTGTGCAGACAGTGAGAGGGTCTCTGAGGAGGGGGAGGTTTTTTTTTTTTTTTTAGCATTAAAACCATTTTCTTTTCATAACAAGCACAGATACAGAGAAATAGATTCTCAGTGGAGGCAACTCCAGTCTTCATTTCTTTTCTTTCCTCCTGGCTACAAGCAATTTTCAAAGGCACTGCATTGTTCTATAGGCCTTATAGCAGTATAAGCCTAAAACACGGAATGATTAAAGCACTAAAACCTTGTACTTGTTGACCTTACAAGATTTCTTTACACCCAAGATCATTTAACACTAGTACAGTTCCAGCTGAAAGAACAAGGATAAAACTATCGTACTCTCCTTTAGAATAGACTACATCTGAATAACACATTCATTTAATGGAATACACAGTTGTAATTATAGTCAGATCTACTTGTTTCTTAATGATGGGGCAGTGATACTGATAAGCCTATTAACTCACATTCACACAGTGTGCCTTTTTACTTTTTTTTTTTTTTTACCAGTTCTCCTTCCTTCTTTTCCTTGGCTACAGGAGCTGTGCTGTTTTTAGCCTGTATTATATGAGCGTTGATCAAAAATGTTTAACTGTCATGAGGCAGGATGTTACGTGACACCACAATATCAACAGCAGGATCTGCACATTTTTTGTGACCAGAGGAGGGTCTGCTGCTACCACCAAGAGAAAAAACAACAGCTTTTGTAGATTTGGATTCATTTCAAGGACTTAGAAACTTTTCTTACTAAAGAGTGAACTTTAACAAAGTTATTTAATATAATTTGGGTAATATATTTGTTCTTTCAGGCATATAGGTAAAAATACAGGTTTTTGAATGCATTCAGCAATCGAGGGACATCACTCAGAGTGCCCACTGATGTAAAGGAGTACAACTGAAATGCTTGTGTTACTAACCAGCCCGTCACTTTATCCTCCTACTACCTGTAAATTCAGCCCTCTTTTCACTATAGAGCTGTAAACATTTGACACCAACTGGGGCACATTTCCAGGTTTCCTGACAAGGTTTTCTGACTTGTGTAGTTAAGGCTTTGATTGCATTTGTTCTGTGTTTGTTTATTCCTTCATTAAAAGTGGGCTTAGTCCTTTGTTGTGGATTTAATGCCACTGCAGGAGGTTTGCCTCCGTTTAGAAGTTATTTTAGTTAATAAGTTCTAGTCCTAAAGCTTCATTGGTGATGTGATTCATTTTTTCATTATTTGGCCAGGCTTAGATAAGACAAATGCTCCTTTGTGTCCAGGGGAATGCTTCGTCCAAGTTGTTTTACTTGTTTCAATTTAAATGTGAATGGACTCCCGGCAATTGTTGTTTATCTGCACTTCTGTGTTTTACTACATGACAAACTACAAAATCAAATCAGCAAACCTGCACTCATTTCCAATGCCAGGCTGTTTCTAACATTTTTTCTCAACCCCCAGCATTTGGACTTTGGAGAGATTTTGGTCGTCATAAGCAGTTACTTTGACATTTCCATCTCCTTGATGTTTCAGCTTCAATCATTCAGTCAGCCCTTCTTTATCTCCACTCTGCAGACAGAAGCATATTAATACCCATCAATAATGTTGTGTAGTGCATAAAGAAAACCCTCCCCTAAAAGTTTAGGAGCAACAACAATCTGTGATGTAAATTTATGTTAATTTAATTTGCTCTAGAGAGGGAAAGTGTTGCTGTGTTTCAGCTCCATTTAACAGGGAAACAAAAGACCTCAGCTGCCTCTAAACACTCTTTTTCCACCACATTTTCTGCAACAGTAATGATTCTTTTTTTTTTTTTTTTCACTGCAACAGGATTAAAATTTGCACACTATCCATGAAAGTTTACTTTAAGGCCATCAGTGATGATTCAGGGTGAATTTAACATTCAGGCATGTCAAAATGTAAGGAGCAGCCTGTTCTATTATAATGGCAAAACCTGAACATCTATTCAATCTGAACAGACAGAAGAAGCACCCAGAGAGAAACAGAGGTTGGGGCTAAGTAGCTGTTATCAAACTACGGTTTGCACAAAACCATTTTGACCCTGTTGGGCCGAGGAAGAAATGTGTTACCATTTAACATCTTTAACCACCAGAGAATAAATCCATGACTTGTCACTCGGTTGTCTGAACCATTCAGGTTGCTTCCAACAGCTGGAGTCCCTACAGGACCTTCATTAGTGTCAGCTGTCTCCTACTGTTGATTTATCACCTAAAAACAAATCTACGTATTTATACCAAAGTTACATATTTAGAAGGTTAGAAGAGTGATTCATAAAAATAATCCCTTCCTCTTAAAATGGCTTACATGTAACTTGTTTCCTTCAGAATTTGCGGATCTATGAAGTCCCTGCTATTCTCCACTCACTCTTCCCTACTCGTAGCAGCTCAATCACACCAGCACACCTACATCTTTCATCAGACACTATAAAACAAGGTTTTTTCTAAGCTACACAATGGCAAGTTATAATATTGAAGTAATTCAGCCATAAATGTTTTAACTAGAATCTGATTCAAAAAGAATAATAAAAATATAGAAAGCTCCTCCCTGCAAGTTCACCTGATTGGTTCTCATCTGTTTGTTACATCTGAAACTCTGAATCCATCTATGTATCGGTACACTCTCATTCTCATTCATAAGGTGAAAATGCTCAGTTATGGTACTAACTGCTTATTTCTCTCATAATGTATCTTCTAGCATTAAAAAACAAACACACATCTGGATCTTTTAAGAATTACATATCTATTTTAATTCAGTTGTGGATGTGTGTCTTTGTGAGGAAAAATTTGAGTTGATTTTGAAAATAAGGACATGTAGATGGGGAAAAGAGGATTTTTCTGGTCCTTGTTACTTCAAAATCTTCTTGAGAATGAAGGTTCAGTGTTCACGATCAGGTCTGAATTAAGACTGAGGTTTTTGTTACACATTTAGCTGTGATGGTTAAGGTCAAGATTGGGAGTTAGAAAATGCAAATTGTCCTTTCCCTGAAGGTCTAAATCTCAAAATTGTCCCCAAGATGGCCTTGTAATAGGACACCGACACATCTTTCAGAACAGAGAATCATTCAACAGTGAAAACAATATCTGATTAAAAACTATGGATAATGCTCAGTCATAACAATAACTGGATTCTATGTTACAGTTTGCCCACTAGGTCATTATTTACTACATTGTAGATTAGGTCAGTACTGCTTTTTGGATTTAGTGTAATAGTTAATACTGCACCCACCACTAGCAGGTCTCCCTGCATGCACATTCAAACCTTTGCAGATGATCCAGAATGCAGCAGCGCGGTTGGTCTTCAACCAGCCCAAAAGAGCCCACGTGACTCCGCTGTTAATATCTCTCCACTGGCTCCCTGTCGCTGCTCGCATCAAATTCAAAACCCTGACTCTCGCTTACAAATCAGTAACTAAATCTGCTCCTGTATACCTGGACTCCCTCATCCAGGTATACACACCACTCCACCCACTACGCTCTGTCAATGAAAGGCGCCTGGTCCCGCCCTCTCAACAGAGCTCTAACTCACGTGCTAGA
>OMNN01090265.1:0-14162 GCA_900302755.1 Chromis chromis
CACACCTTTCAGGAATTTTATGGAAATTATAATAATATGTAATATTTCAATAATAATTTATATTGATTTATAATTTCAGATAATTAAAAAAATTAAATAAAATTAAGGTGGATTTTTGTCTGAATTTCAGTGATGCATTCTGTCCCTAAAGATATTTAGATTTTTTTATTTTTTATTTTAAACTGTAATTGAACTGAGATAATTTTTTTGGTCACATTTTCCATAAAGATTTTTCTTCTTTGATTTCTTTCAGGCCCCTGAAATTCAATCTATTCCAACAAACTTCACACACATTCTCTCATGATGTTGCTACAAACAATGAAATGTGTCACAGCCCCTATAATCCCATTTCCCTCATGTCCTCCTCGGCTTATACCCCTGAACTCAACACCAGTTGTCTACGGCATCAGTCATCATGCCAGTGCACTGTGCTGATTTGACAAAAGCGGCATGATTACTATTGCCTTTTAATATCAATGAAATCTCATCAAGGCTACGTGTGACCTCCCCGCGGTGGCTCCCTCAGCATGTGTGGCCCTCGGCTGTGGCTGTCAGGGGAAACATTTGTGCCGAAGACAAACGTGTGCTTGCTACAGGCTGCACTTGTGTGTGTGGGCTGTCGGACGTGTCCATATATGTCATCCCCAAAACATTAACAAGTGTAAGTAGCCATGGAGGTGGAGGTGAACTGTTGAACTTGAATGTGATCCATGCATGGCACAACATCACAGCGCCCTAAATAGAGTCGGTGCCCGGGCCCCCAGGAACCCTCCCCTGCAACAATCAGCAGTGTGGTGTCAGCACTTGTCTCTGGGGTACAGCGATATGGGTTGAGATGGAGGTCGGGAACTGAAATGCATCCATGGAAAGACTTCCAGCAGCTGTCCAACACTTAGCCCCAGCCCGGGCAGAGCCTCGGCTGCATTAGGATCACTCACGCTCTCCATTTTGCAGTAAACTGGGATGAAATGAGGGGAGAAAGGCATCTTTGACAGCTGTGGGCCCGTGAACCCTGGCTGACCTCAGGCCAGGGCCTGGCCAGGCTGGGCCGGGCTGCTGATGCTTTACAGCCAGTCATCACATCCTGATAAAGCCGTAGCAATGATAAGGCCTCTCTGCTACTTACCTTGACCTAAAAACTGAGACTCTGGCATTAAGAATAAAGAAAACTGCAAAATCCTATAAAGTAAGAGAAAACTAAAGGAAAATAAGCCATAATTCCTGCTTTTTTACCCCATAATTTTCTAATATTTCTGGTTTACCTGGGTTGCTTGAATCCAGTATTTTGAGTCTAATTTCAGTGTGTGTGTGTTTCTGTGCATGCCAAACTGTATTCCATCTTTTAATCCCTCCAGAGTGTGTGTGCATCATGCCCCAGAGTAAGTAAAGCCTTCCTTCTGATGAAACCAAATCACGCATTCACTCTCTCCAGCAGGGAAGCTGCTCACAATTACCCGGGATGTCAGATCACTCAAGTTAATAACAATAATCACCCCAGAGACCTGCATTGCCATTCGCCCATTCAAAGCAACTGGGATTTAATAACAAGCTATTTTCCCTCTTATTGCTATCCTGCAATTAAAACCCATCAGACACCTCGTATCTGATAACCCCAACCATCCACATCATTGATACAGTCAGACTTGCCTTTATCATTACCCTTCAACCCATCTCCCAGCCTTCCATCCCCTCCTCTTAGCTTGTCTATTACACGAGGAGCCTTTTCACTTTCCCTTCAATCTGCCTGCCTGATAATTGGTCCCCCCTCGTTTGAAAGGTCCTACTCTTCTCTGTCCAACTCCACCAGCCATTATTCTAATCTGGAGATGTGAAATTGCCTATAATTTTCCCTGATGCCCCGTCACTTGGTTTCAGCAGTGCTCGCCTCTTCTTCCCTGGGCCCGCATGTTTAACAAGGCACATAATGATCGGGAATGAGGCGAAGGGCACGAGGGTGTGTGTGTATATATATGAAGAAGGAGATGTTAATGTAACACAATGCTTGTCGTTATGTGAGAAAATCAGCTTGGAGGAGTGAAAACACAGGGCTCTGATGTGGCTTTGTTCTTCACAGAGACACCACTGACGGCTTTGGACCTGCTGAACAAGGCTGCACTTCTCTGACTAGGTAAGAACTGAGTGTGCTCTGTGTGACTGGAAGGTTGAGGAGGACAGCAGCTTGAATGCAGTTAGGAATGGGTATGTTATTTCTGAATGTGTTTGCATCCACAGTGACTATTCTGTATGTTTAATTTTTGCAAACAACAGCTTTACCAAGAGCTTAGAGAGAAAACTGCATCATTAAAGTTGAGTTAATTTACTAGAATTTAGCTGAGATGCTTAAATGAAGCTTTTTGCATGCTAAGAAAATCACTGTTTCAGCTTGAGGTGTGAAAAAAACCTTTAAAATTAGACGTTATGCTCCTTTAAACTGACACCAGGCATGAAAGCCTACACCTGAAATAGATAGAATTTTAATCGATGTATTATTTAGTAATACTTGGGTAAATATCTCCACTAAATCTCCATGTGGTTTGTTATTTTTCTAACCCCTGAGTGTGTCATCAGACAAATTGTACCTAATGTTTGCCAGACAAGCCAAGATAGCAGCTTGATGAATGAAAAAGATAAAAAGAAGTCACTGGGTGTTTCTTTAACGCACTGTGCTGATCCATTAATCAGAGATCAGCTCTCCATTTAATCAAGAGCATCAGGCCCCGGACTGCTGCAAACTGTTTGCGAGGATATAAATAACCAATTCTCTGTGTTTAAACAGAACGAGCAGCAGAATGAGCAAATCAGTGCAAACGACTATAAATCAGGCGCAGTTTATCGGAGTGGATAGCACGGCCATTTATCATTTTATCATGTTTGCTGTTGGAGCTCGCAGGAGAAGAAGGAAAATATTGTTAAAATGCTGGCTTGCACGTCCACACTCCTCTCCTCACGGCATGTGTTCCCTCCATGGTGGAAAAAAAGATGGATGTTGCCTCAGAGGTTCCCTTAAAAGCTGACGGTTTTTTTCGATGTAAAAAAAAAATTGATCATAAGAAAGCAGAAAAATACAGCCCATATATTTATTTTTTCAGAAGAATATCAGACTGTATTCTGATTGCAATTCTGGCTTTCAAATTCAAAGAAATTATCTGAGAGGCACGTGCCTCCATAGTCCTTTGTCCTGTGCGTAAAAGTTACACTGTGCGTAAAAGTTACACTGTGCATAAAAGTGCCACCTCGAATCTTTTTGTTTCACCCTGCTGGAAATCTAAATCTCAAATTTAAGGTAATGATAATGCAAAATCGTGGGAACTGAAAAATAACACAAGCAAGCCAGATTTTTCTCTACAAATGAATCAATCCTCAGGGGTTCTGACAAAGCATGACTGTCGAAATTCAAGCAGGTTTTCGCGTGTTGATGGACAAAAAGACAGCTGATGTTCCTGCTATCACAGAGGCTGAGCTGAAAACCTTTCTGCACAGCAAGTCAGCGCAGAAACTGTATTTAATCTGGAGATCAGAAACGCGTTTACGAGCTTTTGTTTATCGGAGTCTCACAGCTGAGTCCGGCTGTCATTAATCCAGACTTCTTTAAGCAGTCTGCGGTTTGTCACGGTTGGATGAAGAAACTCAAAACGCTACTTCCCTTTGAGATTATTTGACAGTGAAAATATTCCGCTGATAAAGCAGCAAGCAAATGTCACCAAATGAATCATACTAACGTCAAACCGGCACATAGCAGTTGGCAGTTGGATCAAGCAGCTGGAGCTCCTATAGTAAAGTAAAGCCTTCACACAATATGTATTTTTTTTAAAGTTCCTTTATCCAGAGTGTCTCGTTAAACTGCACACACAAGTCCACATGTCAGTGATGTGAAGCCGTGCAACAGAACCTGCAGTGACTTTGACATAACAAATCTAAAACAAACAAGAATAAGAAGAAAATAAACCCTATTTGATGCCTGGTTTTGAATTTTGCAGTGAAAAATTGAATTCACACGAAATACAGTGAACAAAGTCTAATAAACACGCATTTCAGTTCTGAGAGGAGGCCTCGAGAGGAGTTCACTGTCGCCTAAACAATCCACTCACATCATCTGAGGCCTGGACATGGCGTCCTGGTGAGGGTGATGGTTTGGGTACCAATGGCCGAAACTGTTCATGTAATTGTTTGGGTGCACCGGGGCTCCTTTGTTCGCCATGGAGACCTCCCAGAGCTGTGGCAGCGCGGGCGAGCAGGGGGAGATGGAGTTGGTGCTGTGGATGTGTTCCCCCTCTGATCCGCTGCCATGCTTCATGATCTTTTTATACTTGGAGCGCTTATTTTGAAACCATATTTTCACCTAAAAGTGGGGGAGAAGAAAAGAGGAGGGGGAAAAAGCACATAATTGTCACTGTGGTTAACAATCAGCAGTAATATAAAGGAATTATCACACTCAAGGGCTTTTTATTAGCATATTTCCCCCAATAAAACTTAACACACTTTTCATCAGAATTGCCCTGGAGTGAATACAGTCACCAATAAAAAAAAGGAAAACTGCGAATAACTTTATCTTTTTTTGTGTGTGTGTTGCTTTTGTAAATCCTGCAGGCTTTTGAGTGGCACTTGTAACCCATTAAAACTGAGCTCTCGTGTTGTTTTATAAGGCCAGTGGTGCATGAGTGTGACAGCGAGCAATAAGAGTATTGTGAAATAAAAAACAGCCCCCAAGAAAAGGCGCTGTGGTAGGTCAGAGGGAAAAAATCTGCAAATCAAGATGGCTATTATTGGGGTTTTTTGGTTTTTTTTTTTACTCGAGAACAATGGTGTGAATAATCATAAAAAAGCAAGCAAGCAGCACGAAATGCAGCACAACGGGGAGATAATTGTTGGGAGGGATTAAAGAATAATGTGCAGGAGGCTCTGACATGACAGAGGATTCATTTCATTGTTTAGCTCCTATTTTGCAACACAGCGTATTAATTTTGCTTTTGCGAGAGTGAGGCACATCTGAAGGCCTCATTTTGTCCCATTTGAGAAAGATGAGCTGACAGGACACGTGCACCTGTTTGTGTCCAAAATGCACGTGCACGTGGAATTATTATTATTATTATAAGGCGTGTGCGTGTGTTGTGCACGCGTGTAACCATATAGCTGGTGTGTGAGGACGCATGCAGGAGAGATTTACACAACCAGGCGTCTTTGCGTAAAAGCGCACAGCAGCATATGAAATGTGACTAAAAAATAAAATAAAATAAAGCTATAGGGACAAACAAACAAACAAATACATTTAAGAGAAGTTATACTTAACTGGTTTGATCTCATGGTTTGATTTATTGCAAAACATAAAAGCTGCTGACATCCCTGTAATTTTGCAGACCTGTAATAGCTGTATTTTCCCCCCTTTTGATAATTTTGTAACCGTGCTGCGGTCATGCTCTATTCATAAGGACCACTTAAAGGACCTCAGCTGACAAAGGAAATGCAGCCACGAAATTAAGTACAGTAAACATGGCGCGCATTAAAGGATTGAGTAACAAATTCGCTTTTCATTTAATGCGCACAATCGCTATGATCCTCGATAATGCTGCAAATAAGAGGTTGAACCAGAAAGGAACATCCTCTGTGACTCAGATATATTTTTTACTTCAGTCTGCTGTAAGTTAATTTAGGACATTTGAAAATAAAAAATAATAACAGAGACAATGAGATGTACAATAAATATTGCATGGTTGATTTTTGTGGCTGAATAATTTTAGCCTCAACTACAAAATGATCCTAATAATAAGAGCACATGTAGCTTCCACCTTAAACCCACACATTCCCTGATCCACTGAGAACTCCTGGATGCGTTCAAGGCCCACCTGAGTCTGGGTGAGTCCCAGCTTGGCCGCCAGGTCGGCGCGCTCCGGTAAGGCCAGGTACTGGGTCTGCTGGAAGCGCTGGTGCAGAGCCTGCAGCTGCAGACTGGAGTAGATGGTCCGGGGCTTGCGGATTTTCTTCCCCTTCCCATTCAGGCGAATATCCCTGTTTTCAATCACCGTGGACTTGTCGCGATCTTGTACATGAAACAGAAAACAGACAGAGTTTAAGTGGAGAAGAGTTTTGATTTATGGCCTTCCTTCTTCAGGCGAACAGTAAAATATCACATCTGATCGACAGACTTTCAGGTTCATCCCTTTAGCTAATAAAAATGTAGAATTTTAGACAACATGTGATGAATTGTTCAATTTTACAGATTCAAAACAAACCAACATATAGTGGCCCGATTCAACAGCTGACAGGCCCTGCACCTCCTGCTATACACACACCAGTATCAGGGCCTGAAACCCAAAATGAAATGCACAGAATGTACAGAATTCTACATTAATGTCTCAGTGAGAGGTTCACATGGCACTAACAACAGATCTGACTCATATTATATTCCCATTATGACAACAAATAAAGTGTGATTTTAAAAATTCCCACAACTGGACTGAGAGGATCGCTATTTTCTGGAAACATTGCGTTAATGTGCACTAACAGTGAGGGCAAAACCGAGTTCCTGAGGTACGCCCAAGCTACACGGGCCATCATTTAAATTACCCACAGAAAATTATGGTCAATAAAATTAGTGGCACCATCCGCCTTCATTATATAACATAAGTGGCAAAGAGGGAGCATCCCTCCAAGACGCGTTGGTTTAATCCTTGACCTTGTTTGTACATTTGGTGATTGAGTGAGAATTTGCCTGCTGATGCCGAAACCTTCGTTTAACTTTCATTGTAAAACATTTTTATATGAAGAAAAACACCTCATTTATTTTTCTAAGCTTAATAAACCCTGACATGCGCGATTTTTCTCACCAGGAAAAATGCGCGCCATGTGCGTAATTACGCTCAGGCACAATGGCAGATCAATTTTATAGCCATTAATGATACAAGAGTTTAGTGCTGCTCGGTTTGACTTTCTCACATACCTGTCTGCTCTAATCTGCTGTGGGCCAGACTGCTGCTGTTGCTGTGATTGCTGTGCTGGTAGGACATGTAAGCAGACGGGGGATGAGTGTTCACCGCGCCTGGGTAGGCGTAGCCCAAAGAGCGGCCATAGGACGTGTTGCCAGGAAAAGGACTTTCGTGCTGGGAATGCCCAGCAGCGTGCAAGCCATGAACGGGGTAAATGTGGGAGAGTCCGGGAGAGTGCTGCTGGTGCCCCGGGTGTCCGTGACCAAACTCCAGGAAGGCCGATTTGGAGGGATCTGAGCCATTCAGACTGTCAGGCATGAAACCCACAGACATCATTAGCTAATGCGCGAGTCCATAAAGCGTCGCTCTGAAGAGGGTTTCATGAGTTCTGTCGGACAGCGAGGAAAAGCTGGAACAAATCCACACTTAGGTCCAATGGATAGCTGGCGAAAAAAACGTCCCCGCAGTAATAAGTCACAGCGAGCATGTTCACAGCTGATTGGGAAAATCAAATAAAAGCAAAGGGATCCTTCTTTACATCACTGGAGGAGCTGACATGGTTCTTCAAACACCTCCTGCGCGCAGAGCCTCAAACACACTGCATTCCATCTGCGCGCTCTCTGATTGGTGTTCAGCAGCCGGCTGTCACTGGAGCTCCACCATGAACTTCATTAACATATGATACAGGATGCAGCTCTGCGGCCAGGAGCCACCTCCTCCCATAGATTCTGAAATAAATATTATTTGGCCAGGTGCTGAGTTTATTCTGCTCTCTTATGTAAAATAAACAACATTTCCCAGAAAACACAGTGCGTCTCGGAAATGGAAAAAAAACGATTCAAAACCTACCCGAATTAATTTCCTTTCCTTTAAAAAACAGAAAACCCCCACAAAATTGCAGTTAAAAGAAGCAAAATTCGATAATTAGGTCATCAAAAATATACCTGATGCTCTTTTATAGAAACACAAATATGACTAATGTAGCGGCAAATACACTCAAAACAACACTTGAATGAATCATCAGAATCTTATTTGGTGTTAATAATCAAAATAAATTAGATCTGGCGTTGTTTCGTCGTGTCGTCATAAAATAATGTTGCAATTTGCCACGTTTGTTGAGGATTTCTTCCTTTAGTGAATCGAATAGATCAAAAAACACAGTTTTTAAGAGTGTATTAATTGATTTGTCTGCTGTGGCACCGAATAAAGAATGTACTAGAGAGTTTCTGAGCCTTACACATTTACAGATATTTGTAAGTTGCTCCTTTATTTTTGCAGCTAACAGAAGTCATGGAAATGCACTGAAGTAAAAACTAAAACATATAAATCTTTATATTTTAACATCTACAAGCAGGAGGTTGATTATTCTTTATGGCTGCTCAGAGGTCAAGCTGAAGATTGTGAGAATAAATGCAAATTTTAATGTTTTAATTTCAACCCATGAATTTACTAAATTAAAGGTTAACTCACGTACATCAATCCTGAGTAAAGGCACAATTGTACCAGAATATATAACTGTATTCAGTGACATAATTTCTAAAAAGTAGTGTTGTAAATACTTTAATTTGTGTTTTTACATTATTTGTGTGATTAGTCTAAAAGTGAACATCATGCATAAATATTTTCATGATCTGGGAACCAGAAGGGGGAAAAATAGATGACAGAGAATGACAAACTGTAAAAGGATGTTTGATTTCAATATTATGTGACACAAATATACTCAGCCCACAAGTCACCCACATTATTCCTAACTAAATGTCAGGGTTCATAAAATAAGAAAAACAAGCTGCCAAAAGAGGGCAGAATTGTGGTTTCGACTGCAGAGTCAGCAGAACTCACAAGGTGCATGTGGACACAGTGTGGGAGAGAAAGCTGTGGCCACAGGCTCACAGAGCGACCCTGTCTCCGTCTCCCGGCCGGTCCTGACTCACTCCAGCAGCAGCAGCAGCAGAGTCGACCCACAGGTGGAGGAAAACTGCTCTCTCCCTTTAAAGCCTGATAGAGTCATCATGCACTGCAGCACAGTTTTGATTTCACCCCCTCATCTCGGATAAATCACATACTGTATAAGCTGCAGGGAAATTATAAACAGAGTGTTTGGTGGGTTGAACGTGGTGCTGAGCTGCTGTCCAACCCCGTCATTTTGGTCATGTCCTACCCTGTCTGCAACTACTGGGAATCCAGCAGCATTAAAGGCCTGCTGGGGGCTGGACTGCTTCCCGATTGCCCACAGGCCTCAGCCAAGCAGCCAGCCAGGACAAAGCCACAAATTATTATCATGGTAAAAATTTCAGTTACAATGAAAAAAAAGGGGGGGTGGGCTGCTGAGAAGCCAGTTTCGTATTGTGGGCAACAAGTTTGTGAGGCCTTGCAGCTGTAAATTGTCACTGGGCAATTATATCACTGGAGAATGCAATGCTGCGGCTGTGTCGATTAGCAATTTACTAGCAATTTACTGCAACATTTTTGGTGGTACTGGTGTAAAATGGCATTTGGAGTTAGCTGAAAGGGACTGGTGTTCCTTTGGGAGCAGGTGTTGTGTTGGAGTCGACATGTTTTCACCAGGAAAACAACACTTTTATCACTTTTTGATGGAAGAATGAGATCAAAAATAGAGCTTTGAAGAGACAGAGGCCTATAGGCATAAACAGCTCTCCTGTGGGTGAAGGTTGAGTCCTGGGCGTTAGAGTTGAGGTGTGGGCAGAAGAGGTACATGAGCTAGAGAGGGAGAGAGCAAGGTGAGGAGGCTCTTTAAGGCTTGTAATTATGTCTGTATTACGGGAGAAGAACAAAGGCGAGCCCTGCAGTCATGGGGCAGGGATGGGTCCTCGCTGTGGCTCTATTAATACACGCAAAGGGATGATGTTGAAAACAGTCACACTCCCGAATGCAGCCCAGACTTACTGGCGTCTAGTTCTTGCTGCACAGCGCGCATGAGCGTTCATCTGCAGAGGTGTGTTCCACATAGGTGTACTCTCTCTCTCACACACACACACCAGTTGAGTTTGTCCATCAGGCAGCTCTGATGCAGAGTGACAGCATTCTTTGTGTACAAACCAAAGGCACATTCCCAGGCAACTGCTGCCGCTGTGATCTTCCACACTGGCACGTCATGTTGTACAAGTAACCCTCTGTTTCTGGGGCCTGCCGAGGCCTACACTCAAGACTGACAGTCCACGACCCCGGCAGGATGCAAGGATTTATTATCACAGGCTCAGCTCACCACATAATAGACATGAATAAAGGCCCACATGCCCAATTTCAGCAGCACAACTGTGATGGATCTGCAGCTGAGGTGTGGTTTGACACAATTATCCGACCAGAAATGCACCACTGAATCAAAGTGTGGACAAGGCGTGAGAAACATGAAGATATCCCACTTGCACATTTGAAGCTGATGTTACATTTTGGGCTTTTGTATCGTGGCCCAGTGCTTCCTTTCTTCACTGTTATCTAAAAATAAATAAAGGTATCAGTCACTGAAGCACCCTCTCCTGAAAGAGGCGGCTGTGTTTCATTCCTTTTGCATCAACAAAGCCAACGCAAACAATAGGATTTACATTTTTCTATGACTGTTTTCTGCCTCAGGAAAAAGAGAAGGGAGCAAGAGGAGGAGCCGGAGCAGTTCAGAGGATGATCGGCCCTAATCTCTCCTCCAGGCGCCATCACACGGGAACACTCATATCTGCACGGCCGGAGTCTCATTCCTCAAGTGCAGCCACGTTTGCTGGGGATCTGTTGTTCCTGTGCTGGCAGAATCTGAAGGCCCGAAGAGTTCAGCAGTGTCACATGATCAGCATCACTCCAACCGCTGGCACAAGCAGGTCTGATGTTTACACACTGGCTCACCTGAGTGAAAAAGAAACACACCTGCTTATTGGATTATTTCTGATCATCAAATTTTATTGTTGAGGTAATATAATCCAGTTCTACTGTGTGGAGTAAGTGATTGCAACATAATGAGCTGACTGATTTATTGGTCATAAATTTCTGCAGTTAAAAAAATTCCTTTAGATATAAATATGATCTATAATTTCAACCCTTGATTATATTTAATGCACTTTTTTAAAGTAAAATGTAACTAATTTTCCAATTTCAAAATGGGTGAATCCACTTTTTCTTATTAAAATTAATGCGTCTGAAGTGTTTAATGTATAATTTCTATTTTCGTGGGTAAATGTTTAATGATCATGCTCAAATGCTGCTTCCTTGAAAAAAATAAAGAAACATAAAGTCTTTAATATTTGCTGTCACATGTCCAATTAATTCTATTCTTTCTATTTGACGTTTGACCTTTTAAAATAAAAGCTTAATTAATTATTAGTAATGGAGCCACGGTAAATGTCAATATGCTGCAAAATTAATTTCAATTATGGTAAGAAAATGTGCATTCATCTCTTCAATTAATACAAATGCATAGCAGGAAATTGGTTGTCTTTGCACTATGATTTGGCAAAAAGTTTTCTTTTGTTTTCTTGTTTTTTAAGGATTCTGTTTGGATTAATTATCAAATGGTAAAATAGAATAAATTGGCAAAATTATATTTTATAGTTAACAGGTGGAGGATTTATTTAAAATGTTTCATAATTCTTTTCTTTCTTTATTCTTTTTGGAATTTAGAAATTTAAAGCAAAATTGAAGATTTAAAATCGACCAAATTATTGGAGCTATTTAATCAGGTGTTTGTCCCCATTTCGACATAAATATGAAGAAGAAACGCACAAATTAAATGGACACACACACACAAATAGATAAATACAATTAATAAGTAAAAGTTTAAAAAAAAGAGACGCAATTAACTCTCCAAACTGCGGTAACTGGGGGTGAATGATATTGCGTGGGAAACGGCGGAGTGTGTGTCTGGTTTTTTTGGCTCCAGCTTTTGAATTCATCATTGGCATAATTGTTGCCAGACAGCGGATGACAGCAGCAGCATCGCCCACCGCCGCTGACGGTTAGACTTAAACTTTTAATTGATTGGTTGAATATAGAGACTTTGGCAACTCGGTGAAGAAGAAAAAACTAAATAAAATAAGGGCGTCTGGAATCCGTTATGCGTAAATACGCACATGAGCCATTTTGGCGCAACCTGAGCTCGGTGTCACTCGGGGCATCTGATTTAAACGGCTTCATTTGGAGAGAAAGGCGGTCATGTGTCTAAATTACACACTGGTGATTTTTCTTTCTAAACGTCCACATTCATCTGGTTTCAGCTGAAAAAGGCGCATTTGGTGCCCATTCTGATTGTGGGCGCGCACAAACACACGCTCAGCAACACACACTCAAAAATGTGCAGAAGAGCAGAGCAGAAGCCTGTAGATATGGATGCAGAGCTGATGGACAGTCAGTGGAGCAGCAGTGACAGTGTGTTGGGTTAAATCTCAGGGCTTCAGTGCTCCAGCAGTGCGCGCCTGCTCCACATCTGGAACAAAGAAAGCCAGTCTGGGTCTACCCTTGGTGTTTACAGCTCTGTTGTTTTTTCACACTCCTCGCAAAATCTTGCCCAAACACACATTCCAGACTCACCAGCTCAACATGGGGGGAAAAAATATACTATATTTTTCCACTGTAAATGTTGCCCCCAGTACCAGGGGAGGCGGGTAGAGGGAGAAACAAACAAAACAAAAGCTTTGAGCTGGCATGGATCAGTGAGGCGACAAGAGGGTGGCAGCAGCTGGAGGAGTGGCCAAGACTCAGAGAGAGATGTCTGTGTGTGAGAATCCTGCCTGGCAAGGTGGCTGAGATGGCACAAGAGTTTAACTGAGGTCAAGAAAAAAAAGCTGAAGGAGTGGCATCAAGAGCTGGGAAGGCTGCTCACTGTCTGTTTACGGAGACATCTGATTTCAGCAACATTTAAAACCTCCACTGAGGCCTTTTGGGAAGAAACTGAAATAGAACACTGCACCAACAATATCTTTAGGCCATAAATCTCCCCTAGAAACAATAAAAAGATTCACAGTGCCCATAAAGTCACTAGAAAGGACTACAGGTTTAACAAGCTGCAGATGTTTAGACAAGAAAATCATTTCAAACGTGGAGAATTTCTCAGTTTTCTCTCCCTTGAAGGAGCAGATGAGCTGACAGACGGAGGTGGAAACGATAAACATGCTGGACAATGATTTTCCCCGGGGAGTCACACATGCACACCCAATCAACACACAGTGACACATGGCTCGGGGTTGCCAGCTTTAGACACTGGGGCCTGTTAAAGACCGGTTTACCAGGTCCGAAGATTATCCAGCTGAAGTTACCTGCCCCTCTGGTAATGTGAACCCCTTTTGTGGTCTGCAGGGCAACAGTGTGCGAGACAGGCGTCAGTTTGAAAATGCCAGAGGTGATGTGGATGATGAACTCTGGAGGATAGGACACATGTCTGGGCAGCAGGATGGGTCATCAGGGAAGGGCTTCCAGGTTAAGTGACATGGCCAAACATTCATATAGCATTATCTCCTGTATATATATAAAAAAAAAAAAAAAGGAAGGAGGGGTCTTGTGACAATTTATGAAACATAACATGTCAAAACAGGTTTCTAGAAACACCTCCAGCAGATCTCCTATTATACACTGATATCCTTAAATAGAGAATTAATATTTGGCCCCATATGGAGCTTTCACAGCCGTGAGGTCAAAGCCCTTTCTTTATAGCTCTTCAATGGGAACAACTTGACAGGATCAAGTTCAGCTCCTGACAACAAGCCCCGGCTCTGTCAAGTGTTAAGTTCCATTGTGACCTACAATGGGACACAATGGCCCCCACAGCATCAGGCCTCCACCACACCGAGGATCAAATGACAGCGACTCTCAGAGAAAAATTGAGCAAATTGATATTAGTGTGTGTGTGTGTGTGTGTGTGTGTGTATTGTGTGTATCATGTGTTTGTTTTTATACATCATGCAGCACAGGAATATGTGATACGTGAAAATGTAATAATCGGTGCACTGTAAATGCACATGTGGCAGAAAAACTCAAAGACTGGACAAAGTTTAATGGAAGTAGAGAATAAAAAGTTGTCAAAATTGAACTTGAAGACTCTTTTTCCTGGGATTTATCTTTCTTTTTTGCATTTAAACATCTGTAACAAGACCTACATACTCCTGTAATGAAGACATGTATTGCTTTTGTTCATATAACATCAGTATTCATATCTAGTCAACAACAATATGTCAAGAGGTATCCTTATGAAGAACAATATTACTCTGTACAAAAACTGTGTGTGTGTGTGTGTGTGTGTGTGTGTGTGTG
>OMNN01090267.1:0-17098 GCA_900302755.1 Chromis chromis
AGCTCTGCAGAAGCCTGGTAACGATCCTGGCCATTTGAATCAGGTGTGTTGGAAGAGGGAAACATCTAGAACGGAAAAGGATTTTTACTTTCGGGGACCAGGATTTTCCAGCCCTGAAATACACAGAGAACTGGATGGTTTTTTTAGGTAATAATGAAGCTACTGTAAACAGTGGCAACTTTAACAATACTTAAAAGCATGAGAAACTTTCCTCTTTCATTCAAACTGGACTAGTCAAGACCTCATTAGTCTTGCATAGATAGACCCATCTCCACAGAGCTGCGTCAGTGCTAGAGAATGGTCTGGCTGGACGACATTATCATTCTACTAGAGGGGAAAAAAATGTTTTGGTGCATTTGTATCTCTTTTAACCAATTACATTTGTCTTGGGCGGTGCAAAGCCCAGGATGTAGTGATGGTGCCCCTGCAAAATAGCAACTGGGGAATTGTGTTGTTGGAACATTTGCTTGCAAGTAGGCGAGCGTTGTCATTAGAATGGCTAATTCACCAAATAAAGCAAGATTTGCACGATCCAAATCAATTTTAAGCATGCTGGTTGCTAACTCAGAGGTTGTTGCTGTCGTTTACCATAGTGAGGGGGATTCTGTACATGGTCACATGCAGATAACAGAAGGGGAGGATGTCATATGAAATGCATGGCGGAAATGGCAGGTTTATACCTGAAGTCTACATCTGGTGAGTCACACTAAGGCCGTAAAACTTTCTGGTCCCTGAAAGATTGTTTTTCCATCTCATTCGACCTTAAAGCTCTAAAAAATAAAATTGATACTAGAGATTCTACATAGAGCAGGCTCTATGTCATGTCAAAGTGAAACAATGTCTTGCAGCAGTCATTCAGTTGATATTGCTTAGGATCAAGTCTCTTCTTTTGAAATTATGTATTTTTTGTAGAAATTAGAGCAAATTACAGTACCCTTAACTTCCAATAAATGTATATGTTCCTGACAAAGAGATGCTAATGAATCAGTTTCTCTGTATTTACATGTTATTGGAAAAAGGATTCAAAGTGAGTTCTATACATGCAATCAAGGTTATTCAGTGCTACCTGCTGCTTTGGTAATCCTAACTGTAACACAACTTAACCCAGGCAGCAAGACCCAGGAATTACATTATACACCATACAAAAAGTTATGGCAGCTGATTATCATCATCTCAAAGAGCCCACAGTCCTGGTTCACTTCATGATTATGTTACATAGCAATTTGACGTGACAACAGATATCTAATCTGCACTCACAGCTCTTTTTAAAAAAGCTGCTTCAAACTTGTGCCAGACTTACAATGGAAGAACATTTTCCTTTCCAGGAGTCTCAGAGGTTTATGGTGTAATTTGTATACAATACTGCAGATATCTTTAAGAGTACAGAGACGCATGGGGGCAGCATGGTGGGTTAGTCCGTAAATGTTTGTGGTTTTTGGTCTGACGTTGCAGTCACACAGCACTGCTAGACTTCCTCGAAGATCCCCTACATAGTCTGGCACTGGCAAATCCCTTAACTCCAGCTGTGGGGAGCCCAGCTAATACTGGCTTTCTCAGCACTAACTCTCTGTAAGAGCAACATGTAAACCTCAGTATACGGTAGGTCTCCAGCAGAATAGTTTCAAGCTGCCAGGTCCTAATGATACACCAAAGAAACACAAAACGGCTCACTTTACCAGTGAATATGCCACTGCAAGAAGCAAGCATACAACGAAAGTGGGTTAATGTGAGAGAAGCACTCTAAATGTGCTGCACTTTTACTGATGCAAAAACCTGTTTGTGTTGCAAATGAAAACTGAAGGTAATGTAATAATGAACGCATCCACACTCAGCACAATGCAAAGGATGGAATCTTATATGTGCACTATACTTACAGTTAATGAGGATGTTTTAGCAGCTCTTGTAATAGCCAAACAGACTTTTATAAACCTACAAGTACAGTTTTAGAGAACCATCTGTGGCCAAGAAAAACAGACAACGAGCCAGTCATGAGGTGAACTATATAATGGGTCATACTTTTAAAAACCCAAAGTCATCAAACAGCAGTAGTTCCTTTTTTATTATACGTGAATGAGCATAGGTGAGAGGTGAGTGAGTGAGTGTTCAGACAACTACAGAGATGCTGACCTTTCTTTTTAGGATGGTTTGGTTCCTTCTTCTTTAACTCAGCATTCAGAGGAGAGTCAAGCAGTGGAGGAGCACTGAAAACAAGGGAGGGGTGAAATGGGGGGAAAGAGTTACTGGAAATGAAGGAGCACAGCATTTTCCACCTCCACCGTTATGGATTATTAGTCCTTCTAATTCTCAGTACCATGATATTGTTGACTCATGAAAAACCAGATGGTGGCATGAATGGTTATATTAGAGCAAGTTAATATGGAAATGTCAGAGTCAGAAAGCATTACAGGCAGCAGGCCAACTGGAAAACAGGCCACACTCATGTGTCGCACTGCTGGTGAGGTCAGATGACCAGTACCTGAGAGTAAGTAACACAAGTCTATAAGTCTATTGTTTTTACACGTTGTAACAAGCTGACATGATTGTGCTTTGGCTCATAAATTGCAAATTTGTTAAAGTAGAAAAACGTATAAAGATGATGAAATTAGCACTTACTGGTGCTGCTGGACTTTGCTAAATAATCATTTATGGAGGTACAAGTAATACCTGAATGAATTTTGTTTCTTCCCCAGAGGACGATTTAAAAGTTTTGGCATTTATAAAGCAATGTTATTGTGAGGGTAATAAGTATAATTCTCTGGATTAAGTAGTGAATCCAATACAGGCAGCTTTATGAAAACCTATGCACATTTAAAAGTTAAGACATATAAAAAAATATTCACAGCATTCTGGTCAGTCATGGAGCAGAGCGGTTCCTGGCTTCAACCAAATGATTACGTGAGCAACAGAAAAGCTGCTGCTTGCTCTTATTTGTGTCATTTGCAGACCGTTTCATCATATGGGACGCAGTATTGGTCCTAAATAAACAAATGATAGAATAACATAATATTTGTTACAATACAAGCTTAAAAATACGCACTACTGTAGGAAAACCTGGTTTCCAGCCCCTCTGTATACAAGCCTCTGCCAGCCAAAGTGTCCCTGAGCAAGACACTGGCTTTCTACTAATAAAGCTGATTTGTTACAAAAAAACAAAAAAGGTTTGTCACTCTAGGAGGTCACAATGCTGTAGAATCACCTAATATTTTCCTTTAAGTTAGGATTTACCTTGGGAAAACTGAAAAGCCTTCACCACAAGCCCGAATCCTCTCGATGTCACGCAGATGTAGCTCCAACAGAACCACATTTGGGGTAAACAAAGAGCTCACTAAAACCACCATCTGTGTGGCAAAGAATTTAATTAATACAAAACTTGTGAAAAGAATCATTTAAACAATTGTCTTAGTCCATAAACAAAAAAACAAAAACAAAACAAAAAAATACTTGTTTGTTAACATTCAGGAAAATATTTATCCTGTACTGCAAAACATAATTGCTTCTCTGTAACGTGGGAAAAATATTACTTTCGGAAACAAACACACACAGTCAAATCTTGTAGAAAAATGTTAAGAAATTCTTATCTTATTTAAGAAAATTTAACATAAACCTTGAATAGATTGTGAGAACATAAAGTGCTAATAGCTGCATTACAAAAACACCAAAGTTTAAGCATAGAAGCAGCCAAGACAGTAAAATTACAATTGAAAAGAAAATGAAAAACATTCATCCAGTTACTGAGAAGGAACTGATCTCAGTGGTTGCAGTTGCAACAAAAGAAAAATACGATTAGGGATTGATTACAAGCATCCTGAGTCCATATTACATAACACACCAATTGAATTATAGAAGGTAAAAGGCAATTCAGTGACCTAATGCTTTAAATTTGCTGACTTAATGTTGTTTATCCCGATTTTACGGGAATTACTCACAGAGTTATTGCTCCCTGGTGATATTGACCATGACCCAGCCATGCTGATGCTCAGGTTGGGGTAATCTAGAGGAATTAACATCAGTCATGTGTTTGGCTGCATCAAGTTTCCAGTTGATATGTATCAGGGGCATTTGGAACATGAATGTGAGCAGACATAAACTATTATCATATACATCATTAACACATCAGTAGAATATAGATAAATACATCTATTGTGTCCTTGTACAGTTCGCAATGTTAAAAGGTGTTAAATAATTGAATATGGCCATTTGTTGGTGCTATTATATTAAAGAGTGATGTGATATTTTGTCTTGTTGTATGAGAGTGACAAAGTGGCATACAATTACCCTGTATGCTATTATCATACAAGCATACAAGAATCATAAATCTGTGATTTACAGGAGAAAAAGCCATAAAAATAGTGCTACATGATGATAGAAGAAGCAGGATTTGTTCTTTCTAGGATCCTTAAGAAGCATCTGCCAAGAGTTTTGCTTGTGAATTAATGTGTGATTAGTTGACGTTAAAAAAAAAGCTGTATTTAAGGTTGTGTCTAAAGATATACAGTTATATGCAACAACTTAGCATTGCAGAAAGTCACTTTGCCTGGAAATGGAAAAAAAAAGCAGCAACAGATCAGACAATGAAGAGAAGCATCCACAGCGCTACTTATTTGGGCAAATAGTTTCAGCTGAAACACAGAGGAGAAAGCTGCAACTCACATGGGCATACTATTGGTACAATTGATGAATTTCAGCTTTTATGCACAGGTAAGCACTTCACTGCCTTTTGTAGGAAGTCATGTCATTCTCTTAAAGTTTGATATCAATCACGTTTTTTTTAAAAAAGCATCTGAAGAAACCACACCACTAGCAGCCTACCTTTGAAATATAGTGCTGTTACGAGTTCTGAAGCAGCCAAATCCACTACATATAGGCCATCAGAGCTTCCAATACAAAACCAGCTGTTGTCTCTGCAGGGGCCCACGGAGAAACATATGGAAAAACAGTGTTACAGGATTTCCCTTAAAAGCATTTTTTCAGATCATTTGGGGGAAAGACAACGAAACCGCATACTAAAGAAAAACATACTGATGTGATGGAGTGGCAAGGCATGCACACCATCAGACTATAGGTTTTTGTTCAAGTTTCCTTTGACTTCATGTAGTCTAAACTACACACACCAAGCGAGCTGGAAACTACTGTCACACAGTGTAGAGAGGAACTTTTTTTATCCGCTTCCTGCTCTGAGCTACACGCTGGGGTTATGATATTTTGGACAATTTACAGTATACAGGTTTTATATTTTAGTGCATCATTACTGTCATGCTGAGCAGTACTTCTGTACAGGATGGAGACCATTAAAGCCATTACGTGTGGAAATTCAATGCGATTATTGCATCGTTTAAATTGCTCTGCAGGTAAACGTTTTTGTTTGTGGAAAAATGAGATGTGTTCACTGCCGTATTTTATAGTGTCTTTTTGACTCTTATACTGGGGTGTGCCAAAGCCTGAATTTTAAATTCTACATAAAGACTTCCATAAACGTAGATGGTACGTTAGATATTCAGGTGAAATGTCATGCTATCTGATGCTAAAGTGTACTTTTTACTCCTTGGGCATAACCAGACAGTCATGCAGTGATTGTATTACTAATTTCTTCACTTAAACAGTAAAAATAGGACACTTATGTGGGGTGTGAAGCAAGTAATTCCACCTACTGCATATTTCTCCCATAAAACACTTGAGCAAAAACTGTTATTTTTTAAGACCATCAAATGAAAGCTAGTAAAACAGTGGTTGTAGACAGACATCATGTAGTAAATGAAATTTGTACTCTAAAGCTTCTGTTTGGGTTAACACTAAAGAAGTTATAGATACTGCTATGAGATCACATGCTTTCCTTAGCATCAGGATTCAACGTCCATTTCATTCCAGTGGTCCACAAAATACAAAGAGAGTTATGTCTGTGCCTTGTAAGTGCCTACTTCCTGTCATAACATCAAATGTTTTAACAGTCTGAAACAGTTTATGCTACGAGACTGCAGTTTCCTGTGATGTGTGAAGTTCCCTGTGATGTTTGTTTTTTTGTGTGTGACTGTGCGGACACGTGCAGCAATTAGCCCATAAAGATGTGCCATTCAGTTGAGGAATTTTTTCCAGGCTTTTGTGACAGTATAACATCTATATAGCCCTAATGACAGAAATAGGCAGCTTTCTCTTTTTTTTTTCATGACAACTGTTTGAATTGCTTTCGTAATATTTTCCTGGATCACATACAATTTGCACTTTGTGGAAATATGAACAAAATTGAGCCCTTGAGGATACTTACATTACTGACAGTATCATGCCTCCCTTCGACATTAAGAATCCCTGTCACAAATGAAGTAAAACAGATCTTCCTTGTGGTTAAGTCAAATAATAAGACCCATCAATCCATTTGGAGCCCGTGAGACTGAGTGAGTGAGTGAGTGAGTGAGTGAGTGAGACTGGTATCTATGTTGACACCATGAAGTCCACCTTGGGCCTTGTGATTTCTTGTAACTAATGAATGAAGTTAAGCTCAGTTCTTAAACACAATACAGTCTGCCCTCATCTACTCATCCATCCATCTTGTAACAGTTAATGCAGGTCTACAAATTTAAAGAAAATCCTCCTGGAAGTCAGACAGCTTTAAAAATGTGGCCTTAAGCATCAGGTTATCACTTCAGGCTTTCACTCAAGCTAAACTCTAATACTTACTTTTTTTGGTCAGTATTAGTCTTTGTAAATAAACCACATAAGGCCATTTTGATGACAGGTTTTGAAATCTCCACAGCTGATTGTTCAGCAACTCCTGGAAGAAAATATCCAAAAAGTAGCATGAAAGTGATTGAGTGAACCTGTCCAGACAGCTGACAGAGATATATTGTTTACGAAAGGACATTTTATCAAAATCACCCTCAATCTGCGGGCACTACACCCTCTCTGTCACTGTTAGTTTGTAGCATCACCTGCTTGATGGTTCACAGTCTCTTGCTGCATTTGATGTCTCTTTTCCATCTTCTGAAGGTCCATTTTGGTCACCAGATGACACTTGTGGTCAACACTGAGAGAAAAGCACCACACCTAAAACAAACAGATGACGTAGAGCCTGTGGAATTTCAGTGTCTGATAGGGATTTTGAGCTTTAAAGAGCTGTACCTCTCAGTTACTGACTGACCTGTCCATCACTTGAGCCTGTAATCAGCTGCCTATCCTCCTCCAAGAAGAACACGCTGAGCAGTGGAGTGGCTAAAGAATTGAAGAAGTTGATGTTTTCAGTCATTTTGATGGACCCTGTCTGCTCTAAAGCAGTTACTATACCAAACATACCATTTAAAATTTGAATCACTTCAAATGCCAACAGATGCTAATTTCAAATAGTACTTATTATTCAATATAATTGATCACTTCCATTGTACAAATTAAATGGGAGGATCCAGGCCTTTAGGTGCCATGCTCAAATGAATACCAGTTACTGTGGACAAGAAAACTAATTTGCTCCAACATGATTCAAAATAGTCATATCATACCTGAAAGCACAAATGACTGGTATACAACAGCTTCTGTTTTTAAATCCCAAACCTGAAAAAAGACAAAGTAAAGCACTGCAAACTCCAGCACAATATGTGCAATACTTAGTATTAGTTCTGTAAACCAATACACATCATTGTCACTAAATCAAAACTGTGAATCCTAAGTGAGTACCTTGAAAGTGCGGTCCTCAGACGTGGTGACAAGAATATCTTTATTCCAGGGACAGAACTCTGCTGATGTTAAGGGTCCCAGATGGCCAGTCAAGGTAGAGATCACTTCCTGTCTCTGAAATGAAAAATATCAGAGAAACCTGAATAAGAAAAACCTTTCACAGCTTCTAAATCTATCATAAGGAAAAAATATTACAACTCTTTTAAGAGATGTCTGTTGGCAAACTTACAGTACAGTATTTGTAATCCATGTAAGCAGTAGAAAGTAACATAATGAGACAATCCTTGAGCCTAAATGTATTCACCAATGTTTATGTGCATTAAAAGAAACTGTGAAATGTTCATCATGTTCTACCTTTGAGCTGAGAACATATGCAGTTGTTCCTGCGCATGCAGCCACCCGTTCATCAGAGAAACAGAATGAAAGATGGACAACTTCACCCAGTAAAGTCCCTATAACTTTTCCAGCTGCATTTTTACCTGCAAATAAATAAATCAGTCTGTGTATATTCAAAGCTAAAGACTTCAGTGACTGTACTCGACATGAATGACCTATCTGTTAATATTTCACTAGATGGCAGACTTGTAAAGGTTTTCACTCAGGAAAATGTTTATACTCACAGTACAACATATGATACTATGTGTGCAACAAGGCTGCTCCATAACAGTACTAATTTAGGGAATTATAATGATAGTTGATGAGATGAGAGAAACATTGAGTTCAGATTCTTAGCAAAGTAAAGCAGTTTAATGTCATGGGGGAGCAAACTGAACTGCAGTTCACTGCACACACTAGTGGGCACACACAGCTATTTCTTTTACCTTCCTTTGTTCTCTTTGCACACAGTTCAATATCCCAGACAATAATATAATCAGCAGAGGCAGAACAGAGGATGACAGGTCTGCTTCCATGTCCAAAAGTCATGGCACTGACATCACCATGGTGGCCAGTCAGCAGCAGGGGCTGTGAACAAATAAACTTTAGTAAAACATGCAATACATTTTAACAAATTCAAGCTGTCTGCACCTCCTATAAGAGTCTGAAGCATTATTTCAAACTAAGCTCCAGGCCAGGATCAATATCTCACATTACAACGAAGATTTATCACATTTAAAAAAAAAAAACACATTAAGCCTTCACATAGCTTGCTACAACATGCAACCAGTGTAGCTTGCTAATGACAGTAACATTCAAATAATAGAGTGGTTTTTCAGCACACAACTATCAAAACTTTGTTAACAAACCTTCTGCTGTACGTCCATATTATTGTAAATCAGCATATCCTTGCCGTGCAGTGGTATGCCACAATAACACTGACAGCATGCTAGCTGCTGGTGTGACAGCAGTCTGTCACAAGCTAAACTTAGCTTCTCTAGCATCATCTCTGTCTCTGGCAGGCTAAACCGTGTAGAGTGTTGCCGGCAGCGAGAATAACGTTAGTTAACTCCGGGTAAACGTGGCTAAGGAATCATTCTTAACCACAGTCTGTACTTCTGTTACTTTTGCTGCACAAAAGGTTAAATTAGTTGAGTTAAATTGGCCAAACTTTAAGAAGAGCGGGAGTTCCTGCGACGCATTTCTTTTAGGAGGACAAATGCTACAGGTTGCTAGGACACCACACTGACCAGTACCATGACAGATCGTCTATGCAAGAAAACATCTCACTCATGAGTTATAAAATTATCCGTGGTCACTTAAACATCTTGCTGCCTCTCGGTTTGTTTGATAAAGTTTGCGCCATAAAGAATTATGTTGTTTTAGATTTATCTTTACACTACACTTGGCCGTTTTTTTTTAGTTGCCCGTGATACGTTTGACCGTAGAGGTATTTGGAAGTATGGTTAGAGTGGGACTTCTGTTTTAATACATCTGTGCTTGAACCTCTCAGTTTCACCGCAAGATGGCGGCCACTGCTCACTGATGTACAGCACTGATCATGGACATATTACTGTTTACTGACATATTATGAAAATATACTTTTTCGTCATCGTATATCAAATCCCCACAAAACAAATAGTTGAATAAAGGGTCTCTCATTTTTAGAAAAAAATGTAATGATCATCTTTTGGCCTTAGACTGGGAAGTGTATTCTGATCATTAAATGTATTTTTTGATTAAGTTATTAGTAGGTTTTACCAGTTAATAACTCATTGCATGTGTCTATAGCACATGTATGTGTGTTATCTAGCTATCTAGCTATCATCTTCAGCACTTCTAAAAGCTGAAGTAAAAACATACCTATAGAAACTGGCATTCAATTACCACCTACAAATGTATTTGTTTATATTGGTATATATTATCATTTTTGTTATTGTTGATGATGTTGTAATTTGTTTGCAGCATGTTTTATCACTTGCTATTTTTTTTACATTGTTATTTAGTTGTTGCCTGCTCTTTTATTATTGCCTGTTGTGTAGTAGCAAAAGTGTAGTAATAAAAAGCCAGTCATAAATAATTCATCTTCAGGACTTTCAAAAGTAAAGGCATGCCTATAGAACCTGGCCTAAATGTATCGCCTACAAATATATTTGTTTAAATTGATTGCATAACTGCAATTTTCTTTCCCTCTTATTCTTCCTGTTATTATTATTATTATTATTATTATTATTATTATTATTATTATTATTATTATTGGCTGTAGTTGTTGTTGTTAATTGTATCCAACATGTTTTATCAGCACCGTTACTTTTTTATTGCTTGTTGTGTAGTAGTAAAAGTGTCGTAATGAACAGTCAGTCATGACGTAGTCACCTTCAGCACTTTTAAAAGTGAAGTAAACACATACCTGTAGAAACAAAAATGCATTTGTTTATCATTTGTTTTATATCAACAACTTATTGTTGCTTGCTCTTTTACTATTATTACTTGTTATGTATATTATTTTGTATTGGAACCATGGTATGTAAAGTCCTACATAAATGAGAAACACATAAATATAAAATAAAAACTCAGGCTTCACTAATATAGCCAGTAAAAGGAAAAAAACACACTTCCTGTGTAGTTATTTTGGGCTAAACGTATAGCTAATTTATGCAACAGAAAAGGCATTAGAGGACACGAAAGTCTTAAGTGGATTTCGAATCATCCTGTTTGAATGGCTAAAGGTTTATAAAAAGCATGAATGGACAGGGGCATGCTGGGAAGCGTAGTTCCCCCCAGCAGCCGGCGGACATGACGCGTGTGTTGTGTAGCTGGTAGCTGGGTGTCGTCTGCAGTCTGCTTTGCCGTAGTTGGATGAATCAGTCGACGTTGACAGTCCTTGGGATATGACAGTGCTTTTGTAGTAGAGAGCTAACTTTAGCTAGACCGTTAGCTGGTTGTCAGGTTTTAGGATTACATTAGCCGAAGGAGAGGAATTCCAGTGCCAAGGCGTTTTTTGGACAAAGTCGTGTTTTTTGTTTGCCTTAATATCTTCATAAGATGTCGCTGATAGCGTTAATGTTTTCTGGTAAAGGAAGCTAATTTAACTTAAGCTAGATGGCTAGCTAGCGTGTCATCAACTTGTGAATCTCTTAACTTAGTCACTGCGTGGGCCATAACAACCTTACTGTTCGCCAGGGAGAGTAGCTAGCTAGGGAATAGCTAGCCGTTATATTAGCCAGGTAGCATAACAACGTGCACCGGGAACCTGAACGAAGTTAATATTTGCTAGCACAGAGAAGCTAGCCGGTTGAAATTTGTAATATGAAAACGGCAAAGTCTGACACATTGGATTTTATTCCTCAAAAAGACATCGTATACAACAAACTTCTGCCGTACGCGGACAGGCTAGACGATGAATCCAGTGCTATTTTGAGTAAAATCAAAGGAAACCTGGGCCGAGCTGTTCAGCTCAGAGAGATATGGCCCGGTGTCCTGTTTTGGACGAGGAAACTTTCCACGTAAGTACCGCTAATCTTTGTCATTCTCTAATAAACTGTTCATAATGTTTTCAGTCTTGAGCCTGTTGGAGTAACGTCGACAAACGTTTGTGAAACATTTCATCGTAATGTGTAATATTTGGTGTGTACGTTATCTGTACTTTTGCTTTGGCTAACTATTTGTTTTTGTTGTAACTGTACACATATTTATCAATGGCTGGTTAGGAAAACTATAACGTTAGCTTGGTATTTCTTCAATGAGTTTCAAAGCGTTGATACCCTGAAACAACAAACTGGACTGTGTATGTGATTAGGGACGGTAGGGGTTTTATAATCGGGCCAGCAGAGTGTCACATACACAACCTGTCCCACGCAGTGCATCACAGTAGTGGGTCATTGTCATCACTGTTTGCTTGTGTTCTGCTTTTGACCTTATTCTTTTGCAGCAGCCAGTCAGGTGACAGCTCATCAGATAACGCAACATGAAGATAACATATTACGATTTCATGCACTCAGGCGTTACATGTGGCCTCAGGCGGTCCTTATTTGTACCTAACTTCTGATCTGCAGTGTCATGCTTGTGGATGAGATCATAGTTACAGTGTTTCACCTGGTGTTAGTTTCTGTTATCTCCTGAAAGTTTACTGCCAAACTAATACATCCGGCCGTACTTGTTGTTTCTTTATCAAATACAGAAATGTATATACATTTTATTCAACCCCATTCCACAATATCCTTCATTTGTTTTGTAATGAGTCGCATGGAATGTGCTAAAATGTCAGTATAACAGTGGATTATTTAGAGTCCTGTTTCATTTTGTTGTACTTGTTTGCTGGGCTGTGTTTAATCCGTTTCAGTCCCCAATGCTGGCACATTGCTCTGTCCAAGACTGACTCACTGCCGGCTCAGGAAAGTTTACTGTCGGGTTGACCCAGATTCTGTTGACTGGTATTTTGGCATTTCAACAGAGATAGCAACATTTTAATGGGCCTCAACAAGGGTTTTTGAGGTTCTGTTGTGCTATTTTAAAAATGAACATGCATTATTACTCAGTTGATATGTGGAAATCTCAGTTTGTAATAATATTCTTTTTCCTTTCACATGAAAGAGCACAATGTAAACACCTTATGTGTTTATGGTAGTCATGCTGCTCAGGGATCCAACCACTTAGTGTTCATGTTGAAACTCTAAATATGTATTTCTTATCAAGGTACATGAGACTGTATGGGCGAAAATTCAGCAAAGAAGACCATGTGCTGTTCATCAAGTTGCTCTACGAGCTAGTGACAATCCCCAGGCTGGAGATCAGCATGATGCAGGGCCTTGCTCGGCTTCTTATCAACCTCCTCAAGTAAGAATGGGCCCCATCTGTTTTGCTCAACACTTTTCACAATACATTTAAATTTCACATCAAGTATCATTTTGAGTGTTTTGGTTTTGGAAAAAAAATTTGCAAACTCACCAAAGAAATATTGTGCAACCTTGTGGATGTTTTCCATAGGCTGAAGCTGTATGATGAGCTAGTAATAGTGTGTTTATTCTTATGTAATAATTAATATTATGTCTTATTCCTCTAACAGGAAAAGAGAACTACTGTCAAGGGAGGACCTTGAGTTGCCTTGGAGACCGCTGTACGAGCTGCATGACAGGATTCTTTTCTCCAAGACGGAGCATCTCGGCCTCAACTGGTTTCCAAAGTATGTCTCTCTTCTCTCTATTCATACCATTAATGAATATCATTAGTTTTATAAAAGCATCCCTAATCTTAGATGATGGGTATTTTTATTGATATCCACTACACAGTTGACGACATTTAAATTGAATAACTTTAGATATATAAATTCTTGGTGCAACAGATAACGTTTAAAACCATACATTGGGCAACGATAAATGATTTACAATGTCTGAACTGCTTCTCAGTTTGTCAAAATGCCCCTCCCACCACACCTTTCCATAACTGGTTAGTGGTATATGATCCTTATCTGTAGCTTTCCAAAAAAGGAACTATTTGACATTGACATCTGCTTCACACAGTGATTGATCCAGCTGTGTGGAGTTGAAAGGAGAGAGGAACTGTGTATTCTCTTTTTACTATTTATGGCATTTCTCATGTGTACAACCAAATGCAACATGACCATTGTCTCCCTTTAAATGTTTGCCTTGAAATGTGCGTTGTCCTCATTTTTAAATGATATTGTGTTTCCCCCTTCTCTACGATGACGAGCTTTTTGCTCAGCCTTCCATTTGATGTGGTCAGACAGCATTTCTGAAAAACGTGTTCTGAGATACCCTTAGAAGCTACATTCTTTTCTTTAAAACAATCTTTCCAACAATTATACCTTCAGTAGCCACCAAACTCTAGCAGAGCTTGATGGCTGCTTTCTCGTGTTCGCATCTTATTTTTTCTCTGTAAATTCCATTTCTCAGATTTTGATTACAGCAGAAGTAGTTTAACTAGTACAAAAAATACCTCGGGTTAGCCACCTTTTTAGTCACATTACAAAACCCTGGCCTGTTCCAACATTGCCAGTTCTTTTGTTCACATAGTTAATTTTGTGATTTGACAACTTTTAGGAACTGTAAACACAGAATGTTTGAGTCATTATAGATATAAATGTTTACATACACTGGGAAATAGTTTTACAAGCCAAACTTGTTTGACCTTAGGTTACCTCTATGAGGTTTAGTAGTTTGTATTAAGTCTTATTGTGTTTCCTTAATCAGACCAGTTGTGGGAGGGTAAAGTGAAACAGGTTTTATGCCACATATTCTTTGTAACAGTAGTTGTTACAAAGAACATTATCTGCTGCGATCTTTACGCCTACTACGGTTTTGGAGAGACGTTTAAATGTTGACTTAACGTATGCAACATCCTTGGAAATTCCCTGTGAACTTCTTAGCAAGCAGTGCGAGGTGCTCTTTTATGGTGCTATGGGAACATTGTATGTTTATCACAAACTGCTTTTCGCTAGCACATCACTTTTACATTACACCTGATGAAAACAAGCTGCTTTGGCTGATTACCAGCTCATCTCTTTCAAACCCACAAAACAGGATACTCTGATTACATAGTCAGTTGTATAAGTAAAGAGTATGTTCATATTTGGAGTGATTGGCACTTTGTCGTGTGCTGAAAGTGTTCTTTATGCCTTTGTCTCCTTTTACATTCAGTTCTCCACGGCCTCGTTCATCCTGTAAACTCATAATGCTAAAATTGGTTCAGAGGTGGTAAGGACAATACTTCTCTTTGTGTTGTACTTTGAATCCATCCTTTGAGGCACTTACTTGTTTTTTTTATATACATTGCATGTGAAAAAAAGGACACCCCATATGCAGCTTTTGACCAAAGAAAAGTCAAGACTCAATCAATGTTAACATTTCACTCATATTGGAGACTGTCGCACTGCAGCTAACAGATTTTTTTTTTTATCCTTCTCCTATCCCCCCATATCAACTATGAGAGAATGATGATAGACTCTTAACTGGATTACGAGGGAGCAGTTTAGCAAGACAATATTGTTGACCACATTAAGAAATATTACAGTTTATGCTTTTTATGATAATTATATACTATTTATTGTGCCATAAGATTGCCAGTAGTAGTAGCATTCACATTACTGATCACTCAATATTTATCTAGGTTTTTGCTGTTACATATTCCACTTCTAAGCTTGCTTTGAAGTCAGCCATCCCCGCATTACCAAAGAGCATGTTTAGGAGTAATTTAGGAGCCCAAGTTCTTGTCACGTTTCCTCCTCTCCTGGAATGTGTTGAGGTGAACGTGAGGGTTCACTTTAAGTCGCATACAAAGGTCATATAGTGTAGCCTGGGGTTCGTTCCCCCGGAGCGTCTGAGCGCTTTGTAATGGGACACTCAATTTGACTAGTTCTTGCTGTTGGATTTGCATGTGTCTGACCCTGGTCTGTGGCCGGTGTGTTGTGGGCTTACAGTGTTAAACACTGGGCTAGATCCATTCATTTAGCTGGTTGCAGTTTGGCTTGCACAGTGCCATCCATATTTCAGCTATTGTTTGAGTATTAAATGTGGAGTGTGTCAGCTACATGAAGACTTGAATGATGTGGCGATAAATAACCAGGTGCTGAGTGGGATTGGCAGGGCTTTTCCAACCAGGCATGGCTTTAGCTTGCATGCGAGCAGATAGGTGGGATTGTGGACAGGGAGCTCAAAAGCTGTGGTTATATTGGTCCCAAGCTTTCAACACTGTTGTGAGACTGCATGTACAGTGTATATGTGAAGGTAATTACATAAGGAGTAGTCTGCAATGCGTTAGAAGAAATTATTATTAGCACATCCAAAACCACCTCTAAAATCTGTCTTAGTAGTGATATTACTATGTAAGGATTATGTTATGAGTGAACAGTTAAGGGACAATGACCACATATATCTGTATAGCACGGAAACAGCGAGGAAGGTCAACCCATATTAACAACATTTGTTATGTTTACTTTCCTGCAAAGTGTTCTTAGGCTGTTAAATGTTATTAAAATGTCAACACTATACAGCAGCACACAACGTTTCCTCTTTCACTTTATGCCAATCAGATGTGCATGCATTCAAAGTCAAATCGCATTGGTGTGAAGGCTGTTTAACTGTAACTAACATAAGTTTTTTCACTGACAACTTTGTAACATTTTTTTCATTTGCTTTTATCATAGCTCTGTGGAAAGCGTGTTGAAGACACTTGTGAAAAGCTGCAGACCGTAAGTACATCCTAATCCTACCTGTCTATGAATGACCCATCTCATACTGCCCGTAGATTTAGACTCCTCCAGGCTTTTAATAATTTTTATGTAATGTGGTTTTGTCAAAGTTAGCTAAGAATCCATTGACTTTACACATATTGCTTTTGCTAACTTGACAGGAGATATAACAAGAATATGGTCACATAAAAAATGACAGTGAGCTAATAGGTAAACAAACTCTCTATATTTTGGATGTTGTTATGTGTAAAGATGCCTAGTGTTAGTTGTCACTACAATGCTTTATTATCACAGAGCTTTACTGTTACCAGCAGGTCCCTGATCGTGTTCACTATAGTTGTGTGCATGCAGATATCTTAGGCGAGCACTCGGACTTGTCCCTCAGTTTGCACTTACGCAAATAATCCTATTATCTCATCTAATTCTGTCTTGTGAGGGAGTTTCCTGTTACTGTGAGAAGGCAGAGTAATTTGTGGTCAGCTGCTGAGACACTGTGGATCAGCGGCGGGGCTCAGGGAGCTAGTCTTGGTGGGAAGTTAGAGTTTTTTCAAGGCCTCCAGTGGATGTGGAACCTCTGAGGTGGCTAGGTGACTTGAAATAACCTGCAGGCTTTACACAAGCACATAATGGGCCATGAAAATCCCCCTGTGGGCCTGTGAGCCCAATGTAGCCATGTGATTTACGCTAACAGCTAAAAATGTGACGTGTATGACTTGTAATCTCTCATCTACGGGGCACTGGGCTCCAACACTTGAAAGTTCAGTAGCTACTCCTTTGAGTGTTTTCCAGTGTCAACACAATGTGAACACAAACATACGAGAGATGGTCTTGATGAATGGAATCTCCAAATTAGGATTAGGT
>OMNN01090268.1:0-17161 GCA_900302755.1 Chromis chromis
CGGGGGCACAATGCACAGCAGAGTCTTCATGCGTGCGGCCCGGTGAGGGTCTGTCCTGCCCATCACGGCTCTCCTCTGCCCCCTCCTCATCTGCATTACTATCTGTATCCATAGCCATGGACGTGTCAGCCTGCAGAGACACAAGCAAACACACCAAGGGTTGTTTTTTTATTAGTGGCAACAACATTTAATTCAGTGAAACAATTAAGCTCACTCACTGAAGTCTGCAGGGCTGCAGAGGGATTGTTGTCATGACCCAGTGGGACTAATTGCAGGCTAAAGGGTGTCACATGAAAACACGCTCGTACAGATGTCGCAATTTGACCGCTGTGGTGGAGAATGATTGAACGGCTCTGCGCGGCGCCGCGTTGCTCCGCGCGTCTCCATGCAATCAGACATGTGAAGCCAGTGTTGGCTGATTGTGTGGAACTACTAGTTTGAACATACGCACTGGTTGGAAGAGAGGGAGGGAGGGAGAAAGAGAAGGGGGGAGGTGGGGTTTTGTCGACGGCGCCCCGAGTGAAAAATTACCTTGTGTGCGACTGCGTGTCCAAGACCCAGCGCCAGAGCGCACTAAAGCCCGCCCCAGCTCCCGTGGACGGCGTCCACGCATCGCGCCGCATTTCCACCTAACTTTCACCGAGAACACGATCAACAAACACACCGTCTGAACGCACCATCACCTCGGCTGGCAAACATTACCGACGGTGCGTCCTCAAAGCACTCCGTCTTAGGAGGCCTCTTGATTGGTGATTTGAACACACGAGAGAAAAAAAAGAGGGGGGGCGAGGGGAGGCGTTTTTTTTTCTTTCTTTTTTTTTTTCTCAAATTTCCCCCAAAGTGCGCATGGAGTTTCTCGCCATTGTGTCTGTGCTCTTTAACCGAGCGCTTCCTAAAAAAAAAAGGGGGCCGCGGCGCAGCGGAGGAACCGGGAGAAGAACCCGGAGCTTGAAGTCGACGGGGCAGATCGAGGCGGCGCTCGGGGCTCGGTGAGCACCGGTCGCCTCGGTTGTCAGCCGACTTTGACTTTGCATCGGGTCAACGGTTTACAGTAAAAGCCACCGAGCAGAACGCAGAACGAGGCGGACACGTCACTGTCTCCGTTTGACCCTCGTATTCTGGTTTACTAAAAAAGCTGCACAACAACCCCCCCTCTCCCTCACCCCCCTCCCTCCTCCTCCCAGATGCGTCCATTCAAAGTAATCATGCTTTTTTTTTTTTTTTTTTTGCAGCGACACACGCCTTTCAGAGAACAAAGTCAATTTGATCTCAGCTTAACCCAAATCGGACAGGCGCATCCGCCATCTAGCGCCGGGCGAACAGTTTTGCGGTCGCTTTTTCTACTTCGCTGTTACCGGCTCCTGCATATTTCATCACTTTGCGGTGCAGGAACGCCGTCAACAAAGAGTTTGACGGACGCGGTGGGGAGAGGAGATGCGGGACGGAGCTGGGGGGGGTGGAGGGGCCCAAACGGCAGCCGAGCGTCGGACGTGACCGAGCTTGGCACCGCGTCCGATAATGGATCCAGGGGTTCCACTTTATGCACTGCGTCGGTAGTCGCCCATCGCTCGAAAATGAGACGCAGTTCGCGCACGGGAACTGCTTCTACCGTCACTAGAACTACTTTCTCAGCGTTAACCGTCGATTCGGGGCTGTTTTGCGGGGAAACACGCACTGATGGGCATATTTTGAAGTCCAGACGTAGCGGGTGAAATGTCGTCATGTGCAGACAAAAAAAGAATGCATGTGTGGACATGGCTGAGGCGGCTCCGCCTGAGACGCCTGCTCTCGGCTTTTTTTCGAAGATACAAACACAACAACCCAACAATGTCCCATCGTCCCCCATCAGGCTCCTACATCCGCGGTGTTTGAGACTTTTTCCCCCCCTTCACCCACTCCCACATCGACAAGGCAGCGACAATCACGACACACACATCCAGCCCCGGCTTTCAAAATAAAACACAACAGAGACGCTTCTTATTGGCTCGCAGCAACATCAGCTCTCTTAAATCATGGCAAGAGTGTTATAATATTAGGTTTTAAGCATCTCACGACAAAGCCTGTACAATCATGTTTTTATCATCTTACAAATATTACAAAAATATTTACTTTAAAAACAATTTTACCCAGAACCAAGAGACATGATCACATCACTGCTGTTTAAGCCTCTTTACACGGCGTCAAAGTATGTTTTAGGATTACATTTCACCGAGTCCCTTCATGGCCTCTGTTCAAGTTATACTGAAGCACTTTGAGATCACTATGGCAGAGGTTTTTTGCCTGTTCCTGGGGCCCAACAGTCATTAGGGGCCCTAAGGCTATGAAACGATATGCCTGAGGAAACCAGGTCAGCTGTGATCTCTCTAGAGTCTCTTCTTTATCTTAGTTTGGTTAAGTTCTGTAACGTATAACACCAAAGGGCCTTAGTTATATTATTACATCAGTTAGTTTAGTCACCATAATTCATAACACTGTAGGGTCTCAGTCTTAACAGGTATTATAATGAGGTGAAGTAGTATTTCACACAATTTTTTAATCCCAATAAACCAATAAACTACACTATAGGGTCTTGACCCCAGTATTTACATGTTATCTTGTTATATTGTGTGCTTAGGATTGTATTTATTAGTTTCAATTTGTTTTATTTGTCTAATTTGACATTTGTAAAGCACTTTGTAACTTTATTTACAAAAGGTGTTAGTCATTATTACTGTTATTACTATTAAAACAGGTTTCTATTAGCGAGCCTTATCTAATTTTCTCTTATGACATTTTTGCCCTTTCTAACACTGCGTTGGTTTCTGATCAGCATGTTGTGTTTTTATTTGACGAGTTTATACCCTGTCTGTTTTGCTTTGCTGCCTTGTGGAGCACTTTGTGACTTGGATTTTGAAATTGAAATAAAGATTATTCTTAAAACCCTCACTGGTGACAGAATCTTTCGGCGCTCTTATTTTGAAAGCACATCGGCTCAACTTCCGGGCTGATGGCGCTCGTTTGCCGGTAACTTGACGGCCCCTCCTCCCCTTCGCTCAACGCCGAGTTTGGGGCTTGAAAAGCGCTTTCTGCTGCCGATAATGGAGGCTCGGATTGTCGCGGACGGGCAGGACGGTGCAACTTTTCCCGTCTTCCGCTTCTCCGTCCGCCCCGTCGGTTTAAAGTGCTTCACAACCGGCGCAACGTTAAAACACACAACACACTCCGACTACACGCGCACCTTCTGTTGTTTTTTTTTCTTCACCTCGGCAGCGCTCGAGCGAGGTCCAACCGCCGCTCCCCGTCTGCGGCAGTTTCGGGTGCACTTGCAAAATCACTCCCCCTCACCACTCCCCACAAAAAAATGATTACCGGCTCGTGTTTTTTTTTTTTTTTTTTTGTCACCTCCACCTGTTAATTTGCCGCGATGTGATGTGACAACGACACGTGAGCTCGTTAAACGTGCCCGTTCCTGCCTCCACGTACCTCCAAATCCTCCTCGTCCTGGTCAACGGCACCGAAAGCGCTGTCCCCGTTGCTCAGGTCGGAATGACTGGCTTCTTCCACCGCGCTCCTTCTCGCCGCCGTCGTCAGCGACACATCGTCCTTCTTTCGGCTCCTCCGCTGAACCTTGGCGGCGTTTCGGTACGAGATGGAGCCCTTGTAGTTAACTTTGAGCACGGTCTGCTCCTGGATCAGTTTCTCCAGTTCCGCGCAGGTTCGGTCGGGCTCGGACCCGTGTCGTCTCCGGACCATTCGGCAAATCCTCTCCAAGTCCGGCCGGGCTTTCCGAGACCGCAGCGAGTCGATAGTGTCCAGGATCCACTCGCGGTACTTGGATTCAGACATTTTTTTTCTCGGCTGCCTCGCTTGTGTTTTTTCCCCTTCTTGCTTTTTTTCGTACCTTCAGTGCGTCAACCTCCTCACGGTGATTTGCGGGAGCCGCGGTCCGAGCTCTACTGAGAAGCGGAAACCTCGCTGAACGCCTCCTGCGTTTGCGTGTGCGCTTAAGGTGGACCGACGGAGTTAGCGCCAAAAGTTTCACTCCGGAGGGGTTTTTAAGGTGGAATCTGCAGTCCTGGACGGAAACGAGCGCCAATAGTCGGTGTTTCCCCCTGCGGGCTGCGAAAGGTGGCGTTCGGCTTTAAAAAGAGCAAAAACACCGACAAATGTTTCAGACTTTTAGCTTTCGGCATGTTACTTAAGGTTTGTTGTCTTTTATTTACCTGTTTATTTGCTTTTGTTTCTCGGTCAGTCGATCTTTATTTGTAGAGCACCTATTTTCATACAAAGAGAAGAAAAAAAATACTCCCTAATACTGAATAAAAACAAACAAAAAAACAAAACAAAAAAACAATACTCCCAAATACTGCATAAAAACAAGCAAAAAACAATACTCACAAATACCGAATAGAAATAAGCAAATGAACAAAGAAAAAAACAACATTCCCAAATACTGAATAAAAAAAAACAGGCAAACAAACAAACAAACAAACAAAAAGCAATACTCCTGAATACTGAATAAAAACATGGACAGAGGAAACACTGAGGCAGAATAACTTTTTTTTAAAATTGAAAAATAAGACAATAGTAGAAAAGTGATGTGCTAAAACTTAGAACAGACTGAATGTATAAATAAACAGACAAATAAATAACCTTTAGGCTAAAGCGAGGTCAGATGCCCCCATCCTAACAACTACACAGTCAGTTTTCATGTCAGGCCTTGTCTGGGATGATAGTGTCATTACTAATCTTTAAATAGGATTCAAATCATTTTATTGGTCTGAGGAAAAGATTTTTAAAAAGTGGTTTAGAGGTCAGAGGATGTGGTGTCATAGACTGTAGCAGAAAAAAATAAACCTCTGTGGGTTTTTTTTATTTTTTTTTTTGGTAATAAGAATATACATATACAAAGTGTCAAATGAAACAATTAAGTAACAATTTTTTTTCTGGAATATGTTAAAGTGTAAGAGGAGGACTTTTGAGCGAAGACACCACCCATGGACTTTTCAAAACTTGCTAACTTGCTAATTTCAAAACTTGCTAACTTGCTAATTTCAAAACTTGCTAACTAGCTAACAAAACATACTAATGGTAGATTTATGATCAATAGTGTCAATTATAATAGAATACAGTCACCCATTAGCTACCCAGCAGTAAAAAAGGTGCATTAGTATTGGTCTAAAAGGCTAACTAGCTGTCTTTAAGTTAAGCTAATGACGTTATGCTATATTAGCTTGCTGTAGCACTAGCTAGCTAGCTTGAATTCTTTGCTACTGTCGGCTAAACATCCCCGCTGATCTGACATTATTTCCATGTCATGAATTTAAATAGCAATTATAACAAAGTAAATTAATTGGCAATAATCAAACTGTTTATAAAGAAAAAAAACAAAATAATTTCTAAATGTGTAACTGAACATTCATGTTGCAGTTAAAGTCGAAAGTATATAGCTAATCTTATGCAGAAGATTTTATATTTAGTTTTATAATAACTTCAGAATGCTTTTTGTGTACATGTTATATTGATTTTCAAAATAAAATGTAAAAATCCAGCATGTAACATCTAAATAAATTAACATTTGATGAAGTAACTGAAGTTATAGCTCCTACGTGGCCCATTGTCTGCTTAACTTTCACAAGATCTAATTAAAGAAGCAGATAAAGAAGCTGTTTAGTGCTGCATGTGTTTTCCTCATTACAGCAACAAATTATGAAAGAATTAATGAAAGAGGCGATAAATCAGTTAGGCTTTTAATAAGGACAGCACAATAAATCAGTATAGATAATAATAATAATAAAAGAAGCTGTATCCAATAAAAAAGTTTATTTTTAAACTTTTCCCAATTAACAAAAAGTGAATACCGCCTAAATTAAAAAACAGAAATAGAACTTTTTGTGGCCCCCTAATAAAATGACTTGTCTTTTATTTTGTGGATCATTATGCAGCTATTCTGAAGGCTGTAAATCTTGTTTTCTGATGCGTCAATGTTTATGTAAATGGTAAATGGTCTGCACTTATATAGCGCCTTTCTACTCGAGTACTCAAAGTTCTTTACAATGTGTTTCACATTCACACATTCACACACCAATGGCAACAGAGGTTCCATGCAAGGTGCCTGCCTGCCATTGGGAGCAACTTGGGGTTCAGTGTCTTGCCCAAGGACACTTCGGCATGTTCAGAGGGACCGGGGATCGAACCACCAACCTTGCGATCAGTGGACAACCCGTTCTACCATCTGAGCCACAGCCGCCCGTGTACATAAACATATCTAATTAATCTTGTTCAAAATGACTATGCTGCTCCCTGAAGTAGTTGTCTTAAGATGAATACATTTTATTCCATCTTCCTTGGATTGATTTAGTCATTTGTAGCCCTTTTAATGTGTCTCAATAGCCAATTATCAATTAAGGAATTGCTTCATGCCTTTTCGTGCTATAATCAATTTCCATTCTCTAACTGATGCATTCATTATGAGATCTTTTACTTTCATATATGCAAAAGTTTGAGCAGATTATAGTCTTCATATTGTCATTTTTAGAAGTGAAAAGAAAACAGCCCCTGCAGCAAACAGGCTAAAGCTGAGCCCTTCTTCTAATTTGCCGTTTCTTTTCAATACATTCATGGTTTTTCTTTTCAGTTAGGAGTCTTTATATTCTTGATCTGGAATCGATTCAGCCCCCTTTTCTTGCAGATCGCTTCAAGTTGAGATATTTCTGGGCTGTTCTGTTCAACATGTTGTGATCTCGTGTAAGATACTCACAGGTTTTTAGTGATGGCAGAGGAAGCTGAGGGCCTTTCCAAAAGCTTGAGCTTGAAGTGGATCTACATGCAACAACCATCAGACAGAAGCCTCACCTGAAACCTCATTATAACCAGAAGTATGCCAAGCAACATCTAGAAAAATCATTTTGAAAACAACAGCTTTCCAATCACTGATGGCATTGCTTATTTGGAGAGAAAAATAAATGCTTTTGATCCAAAGAGCACCTCAGGGGTGGAAATATTGTGATTGGGGTTGTGTTGCAGCGAGTGGCACAGGAAGCACTAGATAGAGGGATGGATGGATTTGAAAATCTCATGCAGAGTGCAACTGAAATAAATGCTGCTAAGCTTTTGGAATATATGGTATATGTCACAATGTTTAAGGGGCAGCTGTGGCTCAGGTGGTAGAGCGGGTTGTCCACTGAACGCAAGGTTGGCGGTTCGATCCCCGGCCCCTCTGAACATGCGGAAGTGTCCTTGGGCAAGACACTGAACCCCAAGATGCTCCCAATGGCAGGCAGGCACCTTGCATGGAAGTCTGTCACCATTGGTGTGTGAATGCGAAACACATTGTAAAGTGCTTCGAGTACCACTGAGGTAGAAAGGTGCTATGTAAGTGTAGATCATTTACAATTAACTGCAAGCAGTGTATGTATATATTATGAAGATTTCTGATGTGTGTTTGCTGCAGGGTCTACATTTATTTGCTCTCACTTTAAGACCCAAACTTTTGCATTCAACTGATGCAATCCTGAGAAGGAGTCCACTAGGAGGGGGAATACGATTGGAAAGTGGGTTCTTAAAGCTGGCTGGTAACTGATCCCCATACCGTGACAGGTTGAACACAACACTGCATTATTCAATTACACCTGCCAGACTCCTAGAACATCCACAGTAACAGACAGGACAGTGAAAACACAGCAGCACCTACCAACATGCATGTTCCTCTTATCCAGCCGCGACCAGCCACAAGCTGCATGTATCTGTGAGATGTGCATGTTACAGGAAACATCTTTAAAAATACAACTAAACACATTTGTGACACTGCATAAGGTGAAAAGAGAGCTTACATATAACCCAGACATGTTAGTCTTAACAAGTAAAACTTTATTGGAATGATACATTTTGCAAAATATTACTTTATGTATATATTTTTTAACATACTCATTGTGTTCTAAGGGTATCTGTCAAGTTCTCCAGAGGGTAAGATAGTTAAGACTGTCAAAGGCAAGGATATACAGTATTGTTTCCCAAAAGGTACAATAGACTACACAATCACTGTACCCAGGTCATGAGGAAAAAAGATTAATGTTCTGTTTTTGCTTTTTTTTTTTTCCTTTTTTTTGAAAATACAATTAGAAAATATGAACGCAAAACATCTCAGATGTAAAAAGTGTTATGTCTGAATAAAGAGTGTGTGGAGACCTGATGAAAATAGAAGGCAAACAGGAGAAAACTTAAACGTAGCACAGAGCAGTTGATAGTGTTCAGCTGATAGAAAAAAGAAAGACAACCGACGAGAAAGTTTTGTAATGGGAAACAAAAAGCACTGTGATGGCTTCAGTGTCTGAAGTGGATCAAGCGGCGTTGCCTTCTACCCACCAACTCTGATTTAGTCATTTGTCAGGACATAAAAGGCAAAAAAAATAAAAAGATATTACATGTGCTCTCTTCAAAGCGTTACATTGTGTCTCGAAGGTTTTCAAAGAATTAGCACGAATGAGTTCAATCTGGAAAAAGGTATGGCGTGTGCTTCACTGTTTTAAAAAGACCAGACAAGTTGGTTGGTGATCCACTGCACTGTTTAGTGTGATGCTCTAACAAATCAAAGGTTAATCAGCAACGAGGCTGTTAGCTGCGGAAACAATGATTCCTCAAACATGTCTCAGGTCCAGGGGGGAAGTCTTGCTATTGGGCTGCTTTACCACATGCAAGAAAAAAAAAAAAAAACAGAGCTTACCAAAGAAACGTGTATTGTAAAAAAAAACAAAAAAACACATCATGTTTCCAAACAGCACTGAAACATCTCCATCAGACAGTTCAAGACATTCAAAAAGGTATCCTGCGTTTGATCTCAATTACATTAAGACACTGCCAAAAATAATTACTCAAGCCTACTGAAATCATTTAGTCAAAAAACATTCTAAAGATGTCATGTTTACAAGACTTTATGACAAATAGATTGAAGCACATCAAACAATTCACAGAAGCTTTTCAGTGAGATGGACAAAGTCTAGCACCTATAGGGCCTATGGAGGGGAGGGGGGGGCGAAAGCGTACATCCTTCATCAAACCAAAAAACAAAATGTGTTCAGTCAACAAACCAGCAAGAAGATTTGGTCTGCGATTGTCTTGCATCCACAGAAATAAACTTGGCAAAAGGGGACAGCTTTAGGATAGCTTCCTTAGTTTAATTTGTTACATAGAAAGCTGGAAAATGGAAAAACAAAAACACTTCAAATCCCAACAGTCCCCGAAAAAATTAGGTCGGACTGCAAAATCTATGTGAAGGTGTTACATGGAAGGAACATACAAGAGAAAGAGAAAAGGAGGAGGGGGGGAAGAAAACAACTGTCAAGGTGAGAAGCACAAGTTCAGTGACAATTATCTGCAACCTGTTGCCCTCCGGCTGAATAATGAACAGAGCCCAGACACATTCACTGGGTCTTGTTCCATCTTCCACAGAGCACTGAGTGTCCATTCCAATATTAAACATGTTATCCATGATCTCGGGTACCTCAGCACAAATAAAGCACAATGCTCCGCCGTCTCTCGTTAAAAGTGATATTGTACAAAAATAACATGCACATGTCGTCGAAACGTTTTGCTACTGTTTTTGCGTATTAAAATCCACCACCGTCATAGTTACATACAGAAAACTGCGATGTTCTCGGTTTGCAAATTTGGCAGAATTTATAGATCCGTTTATTTATGAAATCTTAATTCAGTTTCACAGCTATGAGACAATTCTCTGAAAAAGATGGATATTTTTCATGTTCTCTATCATATATCAATATACATGTATAAATGTTCTATGAATTAAATAAACAATAGTCAGGAGTGTGACCACAATGTTAGCTGCTGCTAAATCACAGCTTTTTAACCCACCCTTGAGCACTAAATAACACACAAGCACAGAGATTTGACATAAAAAGGACAAAATGATCACCAATAGGATTCTTCTTTTAAAATGCTCTAATAAATTCAGCTAAGAGAAAGACAGACTTAAATTCAGACCTCATGTTTACTTCTCGCGGGTCCGACCCCCCCCGAAGGAGCAAGACCCCGGTGAAGTTTACTGTGATAAATCATTTCCACTCGGATCAAAGAGGTCAACCGCTGCTTCGAGTGCAAGCAGTAGAGTGCATCATCTACCCAATAATCATGCCACATTGAGCAGACAAAGGCAGGTGCAGAGAGTTTTCAAGCTTTCAATCAAAACGGGCACGAGGGGGGGGGGCCGGTTGCCGTCGCAGCCGAAACTCTGCACCAAATCTTTCGACACAGTTTTCCAACCAGTTGGCATTATGATAGGCACATCTGTTGGACTTGGTATTGCTTGGACAGATTCAGGATGGAGAGATGGAGAAGGGGGGGAAGGAAGGAAGGAAGGAAAGGGGGGGTGACAAGATACAACAATCACTCTTAGAGAAACTTGTAGAGAGGGGGCCCATTTGGAGAAAACAAAAAAAAAAGAAGGAGCCTAGCAGATTCAGTACCTTAACAGAAAATCAATGCCTCAACCTGCAAAGACTGTCATTACACCATCAGAAGTCTAGCTGAGCAGTCACAACCTGTGCCTGTTCTCGTCGAGCCCCCCGCCACGAACACAAGAGGGATAAATAAAATGAATAGGTAACAGTTGAGAAACAATCAGAAAAGGCAACACTGCTGGTTCTGTTGGATCTGTCTTCACTTTGCCTACCTTTCCACTGGGGGGTTTTACATTGTTTTCCTCATCACAAATAAGCAAGTTATCAGTCCAACCTAGTGCTTCCTGTGTTCAGACCCCCTTTTACTTTCTAAATCCCTGTCTGTCTGTCTCTCACTCTCTCTCTCTCTCTCTCTCTCTGGCGTCCGCTACTCGTGGTTGGAATCTAGAACTCGGCAAACTCCTTTGCACACTTCTCTGTGAAGGAGACTCTGATTTCCTCTTCCTCGTAGTCGTCAAAGTTGCTCGTGTCACCGGGGCCTTTGCACTTAGGAATAAAGGGAGCTTCCACCTGGAACACACAGGACAGTACAAATCATCATGCAGTGTGGTCTGATGGAGAGCAGCAAGGCCGTAAACTACTGGAGGACATTGGAATACGACCTAGAGATTAAACAGTGAACAACAGATTTATATGTATTTATAGATGTACGTGTTTTAACTTAAACAGATTAAAAAGGGAATAAAATGCATTAAGCGAGCAAGAAATCCCTCTTGAACACCTGGATGATTCATCTATGTGTCGTCACATTGCAGGACCAGCTGCGTGATGTGTGTGTGTGGTCATTTGCTTTCCCTGAAGCCAGCCCATCTATTTTACATTCAGCAGGTGATTACCCAGGTTTCTCTGAATGAAATTCATCAACTGCGAGAAACAAATATGAACTTGCTGCATTCATTTGCATCACGTATTAGCAGAGACTGTAATACTGATAGTACAGCTAAAAGACTGAGAGTGGGAGTTGTTCTTTGTTGAAATAAATCAAGGCAAAAAGAATGATCTTGTTCTTACAGTACTTCCTCTATGTGCTGTTTTTATAGTCTGTAGTTTAATCAACCTTTAACTGTCAGCATTTCTTCCAGCCATCCTTGATGAGATTCTTAAAAATTCACTATTTATTTGAAACCTTTTGACAACTGTCTGACTTTATACAACTAAACCTGAGTTTCCAAAAACTGGATTCTGTTCTCATTATAATGGCAAATGAAGGCCTCATTTCTTCTCCTGGTCTGCTTTAGAATTTTGAACTCACGTTGCAGTACTGCTATAATCTTCCTGAATCAACTAGCTACTGTGTTAAGAAAAGAAAGTGGAGGGAAACACATGTTTTGCATGTTTCGGACATTTTTCCATTAGCCTGCAATGTAATATCCACTGTGCAGAGGAAGAACAGATGGTGTGAAATTACCCGTAGCCACAGATGTAGACTAAAGACACCTCTACTGACCAGAGTCTCATTAAAACCACCTTCCTTGGGGCTCCCTCAGTTCTAGCCAAAGACCTGTGTTGCATGTAACCTCCTTTCTACACTCCAGATTTTCTTTCTGCCTACTCACTTTCAAATATCCAATAAAGGCAATATAATAATAATAAGACATGTTCCTTTGTCAGAATGCTTTTCTTCTACCCTTGTGATACAAAAAGAAGAGGGAGGCTCTATTTGTAAGCATCACTACTGTATGGAGGCTGGACTCTAACCTTCCTCTGGTAGATGGCAATCCAATCAGTGGTGGCAAACCACTTGTGGCCCTTGATATCATTGACTCCATTCCTGAGGTTGCCAAAGCGCTTGGTGAGGTCCACCTGCAGCAAATTTCTCAACAGATCCTTCAGGTCTGAGCTGAAGTGAGATGGAAAGCGAACCTGGAAACAGTAAAAGAAGGGTTAGTGTGTGTTGTCAGGCCCAGTGTTTTGTATTTTATGCTACTGTTTCGAAATAGTCTGCAGGACTGTGGTCTACAGCTGTAGATTAGTCAAAGGCCTCAGTGGTGTGTATGAGAGGTGCAACTTAAAATGACACCGTGTCCACTAACAGCGTGTCCACACACAGAACATATGTGATGGAACATATGTGCTCCTAGCTTTTTACTTGAACTACACATTTGTTTTTGCTTTTTTACCTGTAATTTTTCTGAACAGAAAAAAACTTTGTTAAATTACAGATAAGAACTATTAAAATCTGAGAGAAAAAAGTATATATTTACATAAGGACCTAACGACTTGCATAATGATGGGAGGGGCTACACACACCCAGCAGACTGAAGCTTCAATAGTGTTAATGGATCCATTCACACCTGGCCACAAGGGGACCTAACGAATCCCACTGTGAGAGGGAAGGACCTAACGACTGGCATAATGAGGGAGGGGCAAAACACACCCGCAGACTGAAGCTTCAATAGTGTTAACCATAGACATATATACGTAGACGCCACAGTGACTGTGGAGGGACGTGCCTAAAGCGTCGCCATCTTGGTACAGGGCTAGCAGAGGAGGGAGTGCATGGACATCTATGGAGGTAAGAGGTACTCCACCATCTGATGGAGGTAAGAGGTACTCCACCATCTGATGGAGGTAAGAGGTACTCCACCATCTGATGGAGGTAAGAGGTACTCTACAATCTGAAAGGAGAATTATTCACTAAATTTTCGAACGATTTCCAAACGGTTTGATTAGTTAAAAACATCCCACGTAGCTATGACAGGATGCTTGGATGTCCTTTGGTTCTATTTATGTCTGCCTGTCTGTCCTTCATGTCTGATGTTTGGAACAAACAACCCTCGTGAATATATGTTGACAATTGATGGATTTATGATCACTTTTATAGAGCAAACATGTCATTCCTCTATAGACATAATGCACTGTATGAGCGAGTGGCACTGTACCAAGATGGCCACCGCGTAGGCACATCGCTCCAATCGGCAGCAGCAGTCAATGTATATATGTCTATGGTGTTAATGGCTCCTGAAGAGTATAAAAATCTGGAACGCTGTCAGTTTTAGAACTGACAGCGTCTCTTGGATGAGAGATGAAACTTCTTCGACAAACTCAATCAAGTCCAGATGCTACGATTGAAAATATGAGGATATATATTTACATGTTAAAACATGTATTTTCACAAATGGTAATACCTTCTTTTTTCTTTTCTTTTTTTTAGTGTTTGTCCATATAAATATGCTATTTTTTATTGTATTTAAAATCATAATTATTTTAGAATATTTGTCATTATTTGAAAGTAAAAATATGTATATTATGGAATTAAAAATTGTAAAATGTTAGTTGAGTGTTAATTTACCTATTTTTCATATTTTGTCAAATTATGGATCATATCTAGTAAATTCAGAGAGAAAGTATTCATTTACATGTTGACTGTAAAAAAAAAGAAAGAAAAAGAAAAAACAAGGCCCAAACTATAAATAATGTCCACATCAAAAATCTGTAATTTTACAAGTGTTAATTCACAATGCGTGACTGTTTTACGGTATTCAAACCTGCTGAAAACACAATTATTTTTTTACAAATATTTGCTGTTATTTTTACAGCTTTACATTTTTGGAATGTTACAGTATTTCCACTGTTTTAAGATTTATTTTTGGCCTTTATTAGACAGGACAGTGGATAGAGTCGGAAACGGGAGAGAGTGGGGAAGGACATGCCGCTACGACTCTGCACTTGGGTCACGCAACATAACCGTTAAGCTATCGGGGCGCCCGTAGTATTTCCACTGTTTACCATATTTTTCCTGTACCCTTGCTGCCAGATTTTCACTGCTTTTTATGGGATATTTGTATTTACAGTGCAAGTCTTCTTTCCTTCTTTACACATTTAACTACAGAAGCTGTGTGTTAAGACTTGAGCACTATTGAAATGTGGGTTAAAACTCTTGTGTGGACATAAACAGAGCACCAGACACATGGTTTCATGTCGAACTTTGATGAGATTTGCTAATTGACATGTTTGTTCACACTATTCCATTTTCCCTTCATAGTTTTTTTTAGCTCTTCATACATGAAAGCCAGAGATGACAGACATCAGGGAGCTTTAACTGCAGTCGCATGACTTGCTAGAATGTACAGTTCACAGTACATGACAGTGATGTACTGGATGTAACCTTATAAATTGTCCAGTCAGCGATTCTTGTGTGCTGTGAACACATCAGCACATATGCTAGTAGTACCAAGCATTTTAGAATAAATCCAAAATGAACTAAATGTAAAGCAAGATTTACATAAGAAGGTGATGTATGTCCATGTGATGTCATATTAATAAGGAAAGAAATCAGAATTTCACCAAGAAGACAGTATTCCAAAGAACGGAGGAGTTAACAGTAAATTAGATTTTTCCCTTATTTTGCTGATGCAGTGCTTCTGAGGGTGAGAAGCAAATTAAGGTTAGTCAGACACCCCAGTAGTCTACAAATGGAGTAATGAAGCAAATGTCCCCTTATTGACCAATTACCTTCTCGTTTTAATCCTTACACGACCATCACAATTCATCAAATTAAGAGAGCTGTACTGTGACAACACTATCACTGAGAAATGTCTTCCACCAGCAGGCATTTCAGGTTTTTGATAAGTATTCTGAAACTATGTTGTGATGTGCGGACTAGATCTTGAAAAACAACCATTCCTTGATGGAGGAAAAGTGTAAAAGGATTTTTCAAGTAACTCACCTTCCCTGATACAATCTTTTCATAAATCTGAATGGGCTGGTCAGCGAAGAAGGGGGGATAACCAGCAGCCATCTCATATATCAGTACTCCCAGGGCCCACCAGTCCACTGCTTTATTGTAACCCTGAAAAAATTAAATCACAGAAAATATAAAGGGTGTGCTCAAACAAAACTCACACTAGACTGTTGACAGTGAAATGGTTTCCTATATTAAGTCCCAGGTGGATCCGATAACTCCCACACTGCCACTGTGACATAAACATCAGAGGAGTGTACTATGAAGCAAGACTAGTAGGTTAGCGCGGTAGGTTTAGCCGAGAGTTTCAGTGTCTCTTTTAAGCTAGCTAGATCACCATGCTAACTTGTGCTGCACAGCTAACCTGCTCCAGAAGAGGTTTTGTTCTGAGTTTGGGATATAATTGGTTTCTCCCTTCCACCAGTTTCTTTCCAGATGACTCTCTACCGAGGGAATACGTTACGTCTGCGAACCTGTTGTGCCACTGAACGGAGCTGTGCAGTTAGGAGGCAAACTGTATGCGCTGTGTTGCATCTGTTTTTTATGTTTGGTCCTGATTTGATAAGTCCTTTCTACACTGCTGGTACTGCAGCTAACAGAACACAGATTAGTTTATTGGTATTAATTGAAGCAACTATTCAATTAATAACATCATTTCACTATAATTTGTCCAAAAAAAATGACACAGTTCTCCACCATTCCTCTCTTGTATCATGTGCAGCAGTCTTGTCTTGCCAGCCCATTCTGTGGTACGTAATGGTCTGGTTGCACCACACTATCATTCTACTACAGGAGGAAAAAACACTTTAAACCAACCACAGTTGGTGTGGGCAGAGCTGAGTGAAGAATGTGGCTTCGGTATTCACTCAAAATAACATTTGCATTTGCATGCAGGGAGGCAAGGAATGTGATTAAAGTAGATAATTCACTGCAAAAACCTAGCACAGCTGCTTTATTCGACGATCTAAATCCTCGGCAACATTTGAGATTTTCAGTGAGATCGGTTGCTGCTTGGAAGTTGTTGTTGTTGTTGTTTACCGTTGTGGAGAAGAGGGTAACACAGAGGGAGCGGAGGGAAGGACAAAGCTGCCTGAGATGTGCGGTGGCTTATACCCACATCATACATCCAGTGAGTGGGACTACATTTTCAGGAACATCACTATTTACCATAATCAATATTTGTACTCTTCATTGTGTCCATTCTAACTTTTGACTGAGATAGGCAGCACACCATTGGTTCATTTTGTGAGGACGAAGAGTCACACGATGTGTTAAATGCCTCTTTTTATGTGAATGTCTGAAGAAGAAAACCTGGTTAATAGAGGAGCTGATAACCACCATAGACCTGGTGCTAGTGCTGGTTCGGAGCTAGTGCCTGACTAAGCACCGGTTCTTTGTGTTTCCACCGCCTAAGCACCAGCTCCATGTGCTAAAAACTGGAGCTTAGCAAGCACCAACTCTTTGCTGGGCCAGAGCTAAGAACCGAGTACGTCGGGAGCTGGGGGCGGGGTTATTGTGACCAGCGATCAGCTGTGCAGAGGGACACACAAGCGCTGCTAACCAGCGATCAGCGGTGGAAAGGGACACATAAGTGATAATATGTGTCCTTTTTCTCCAGGACGTCCCTGGTCTGATCAGATGTATTGGAATGAATCCCGGGACACAGAAGTTTTGCACACACACACTGTTGCGCTGAAATCCGGTACACAATTCTGTGGCGGATATGCGGAAGTGCTGGGCAACAGACAACCTCCGCCTCTCGGACCTCCGCGGACCTTATAAACATCTTTATAAAGATGTTTATCTTCATAAAGATGTTCATCTTTATGAAGATAAACATAGATATTATCATCAACTTATTGTGTTTGTTTAACCGCTCTGTAATCGATACAAGCTTAGATGGCTTCTGGTGACGTAATGGCGTGGCTCCAACTTGGCTTCTGGCCAGTGGAAACGCAAACCGGTTCTTAGGAGGAACGGGGTTTGAACCAACAAAGCTCCGAACTAGAACAAGCACCAGGTT